>JBAMHX010000006.1:17335549-17352239 GCA_037177515.1 Pseudomugil tenellus | reverse complement strand
AATAAAAATAATACTTTTTATCTGATTCCTGGTTCTTTATTACTTTTTAGCTTTAACACCTTACCACTCCGCTACACTTTCATGATGTTTCTGTCATGATTTCTGCTCTGCCTTGATCATGCTGCACTCTTCCCTGCCTGATTGATGCTGCCTATTTAATCACCCGATTTAGACCTGTTCACTGTAAAATTGTCTGTCTTTTCCCACAGCCTGCAAGCCTTGTCCATGTGGCTACATCATAGAGATTACCTGGTTTTGACCCTGCCTGTCCCTAACCTCTGCCTTTGCCTCATCTTTACTGGTATGAATATGGATGTCCTGTTGCTGAACCTTCCCTGACCCTGCCTCTAGATTTGCTTCTTGGTCCTCCTGAGGTTAGGGATGGGAAAAGTGAGGCTTCATGAAACATTGAGTTAAATTATACCTTAACTGCCTGAGATTGACATGTTGTGTAGAAACAATGACCTAGTCAAAGACCCCCATTTGCTGGCTGCAGGTGTGTAATGCATCAGAGAAAAAGCACTGACATGATTCTCTCACTGCACGTCTGTCATCACTGTATGTTCATTAACAAAGTTTTCATTTTTTATCATATCTCTTGGCAGACATAAATTGGGCTTTCTTGTAACATTTGTGTAGGTGACATCAGATCATTTATAATCTATAATCACAAGTTTATTGTAAATGTAAACATATGGGAAGGAGTGATTGTGCAACAGTGATCACAATACTTGTTTTATACATTTGAATAAAATAATGTCTGACACATGCTTGTGCAAGTCTGAGTCATCACAGATTTTTATTTAAAAAAAAAGTCTAATCCTATTCTGCCAAACTACCTCTCCAGCTTTAAACATCTGCTCTCAATATATATGACTACCTATATGTTTATAAATTTATGTAAACGTGTGTATGCTGTGTTTTTGATATATATATATATATATATATATATATAAAAAAAAAAAATCTGTCCTGGTTGCAAAGAATCCACGCTTCTGTGAAAACTAGACACAGTTTCAGCACATATCAGCCTTCACAGAGTGAAGAAAATAAAGTAAATACTGCATATGTCATGTAAACCAGTGGTACATAAGACCGAGAGGCATAAAAATCTTTATCAAGCTCGTGTGATGTCTCATTTATTTCTGGGTGGTCTTTTTTTTTTTTTTTTTTTTTTTTTTCTTGTCCGCCTGCTGCTCACCACTTCCAGGTTATGTGACCCACGTAAACTTATAGTTTTAACAAAGTTTAACAACTTACGGCAGGAATTTTATCAGGTACAGTCCAAGGATTCAATGGTAAATATACCCAAAAATGAGAGTAAAACCCACAACAAAACTAAGTTTCAGCGTTGTCATGGAAACACATAAAAAATCACCTCTTAAGCTACAACTGTCAGTCATGTGTCAGTAAAAGTGTCTTTCAACTAAAAGCAGTTTAATCTCAGATTATATTAATGTGATGCTTTCAATCTGTTTTGTAATTGTGATGATGCAAACCGCTAACAGAATCTCCTCCTCTCATAAACCCACGCTATTGTAGTCACATGATCTTTGGCCTGCTGAACGATGTGTCGGAGCAATGCTCGTGACATCTCCGTGTCACATTCTCAACGCCTGCTCGAGCAAACTGCTCGTGCAAATGCTTAAGGAGTTACAGTACTGGCAGCTCACAAATTACAAATTTGCGACGCACTTCTGAATATTGACTGATTGAACGGTCATAATGTGAGGGTCCTAAAGTCTACTACAACTACTGTTTAGGCAAAGAATTCTATTTCCCCACTTTCTGGCGGTTTGGAATTTTGATTATCTTATGTAGTTCTGGAGTAATGACAGAAGTGCATGTGACATCCTGTTAGCGACAACATGTCGGTCTTCAAGGGGGTTAAAGCACAACAAAATTTTAATGCAGTCACATTGTTCTAGAGCATTTATTAGGGTCAGCGCAAATTCCAAAACTATGCAAAAATACAATACAAACTGGGGAATGGGTCTGGCATTAGTTTGAAAGCAGACCGCTGTGATTGATACTGCAGGGAGTACTGGTTTTGGTTGCAAGGCTGCGACAATAATTAGAGATATAATGAAGATTTCACCATGATCAAAGCAGCAGCGAGTAACCTACTGGTTTCGTTTCCAAAGGTGCCACTGTGATTGGTGATATGAAGTTGTCGCCATCATCAGAGCTGCAGAGCTGCCACTCGGATGGCTATTTACACCTAAATCTATAGGCTGATCACTACTCCAGCCTGTAGTCACAATTTGAGGCCAGTTCCCCTTCGGAATCAGATAAAGTAGGCACTGCAAAAGTATCTACTCAGTCCAAAGAATCTCTAAAGGAAACACGCTGAAACCTGGCAGAGACAAGTAAAGCTGGTTAGAGTAGGTACTAATGGAAAGGCGGCTTTACTCTGGGAATAAGTTCACAGGCAAGAAATAAAACAAAAAGGGACAGCATAGATAAGTGCCTGTCAGATTGCTGTCAGACTTAACATATGAAGGTAAACAAGAGCTGTTTGAGTTAATGTTTTGTAAGCCAGAAGCAAAGTTTTGAATTTGATGTGTGCTGCTACTGGAAGCCAGTGAAGTGTGATTAGCAAAAGAGTGACATGAGCTGGTTTTGGCTGGTTGAAGACCAGACGTGCTCCTCCATTCTGAATCATTTACAGAGGTCTAACAGGGCATGCCAGCAGGCCTCCCAGTAAGGAATTGCAGTAGTCAATGCAAGAATTGACTAGAGGTGGAACCAGGAGCTGTGTCATGTGTTCTGTCAGGTATGGTCTGACCCTCCTGATGTTGTAGAGAGCAAATCGGCAAGTACGGGCAACCGAGGCAAAATAAACCTTGAAGGTTTCCTCTTCTTAGTTAATAGGAGTGACCAGGTGTTAGACTAGATGTGTTGTGTGTTCAGATATGATATTTTGCATGTCTTGGTAGAAAACAGTGTTTATGGGATGTCCTTTTTTCTTTCCACTATCTCTAACAAGTCAGGCCATTGTCCTCTAAGCACTGACATCAACAAGACATTTTCGCCCCGAAAACCGCTTCTCACTGGATATTCTACTAGTTGTCTTCACCATAGCCACATGACTAAATATATTGAGTTGCTGCCATGTCGTTGGTTTATTAGATTTTTGTGTTAACAAGCATTTCATCAGGTGGAGTTTTTAAATTGTGGGGTCAATGTTTATTCTAAATTACTTTTTTAGCTTGACCTGCTGATGAGTAAAATTCTCTCCCTTGTGTTGAACACTTTCTTGAGCCTGGTCCAATGTTTTTTCTGTTGCCTTCTCCTAGTTGATGCCTGTCAGACACACCCACGTACCCTGTTAACACTTCTCTCTATTGTTAGTGCTGAGACCCTCAGATAAACAAGCACTGTAAAATCTAATAAAAACAACCGCAAAGGCAAAGAAGCATCACTCTTAATTTTAAGTGGAAGAAGATGTGAATCACCGGATATAGTTCTTCGGTGTCAGAGTGGAAACTGGAACATGGAATCTCAAAAAACACTGAATAGATACTTACATTGTGGGGAAATGTGTGCAACTCTAAGTGCTTCAGACATAGATAAATAATAAAGAAACTGCGGACTTATTTTAAGCAGTCGGAAGATGGATGACTGTCTATGAACACTTCATGTCATTAACGGCTGAAAAAACTAATCATAAAAGCATAATAAAATTTTTAAAACTTTTTTTAACAGTAAACTACATGTCTCTACCATTTTCAGTTGCTAAGATAATGTTGCTGTGAAGGTGGCAGCCATTTAATGCCAATAACACCCCTTTCTCATCCAAATATAAGTGTTAAGAGACTGAAGCAAGTGTTGGGACAAGAGCCAGGACAGTATTTTGGCAGCAGTGGATGCACAGGCTAGTGCATGACAAATGAGTGTGTCATACATAATGTTGAGCCCCAACAGAGACCTGCCCAAGTCATCCGTTTGGTGAACATGGCATGAGTCAATTTCACTACAAAGACCCCACCACATTCTCCTTTCCTTTGCTACTGCTTCTTTTTGCCTGAACAAGAAGACAAGGAAAAGTCTTTATCTAACTGCTTTTACCCTTAAAACTATGTGTAAAATGTATAGAAATATTAGAAATTAGAAATAGGACAACTGAGGCCAAGCAAAACAACAAAACAGAACACATCAGAACACACACAGATCAATGGTGCCTTGGCTTTCTGGAGAAGGAATATTGGCATTTTGTTGTTGTAATCTTTATTTCAGACTCACAAAGTGGTCCATGTAAAAAAAAAAAAAGAAAAAGAAGTGTGTGTGCACTGAAATTCTGGACAGAAAACATTTTGAGACTTTTTCTTCAATCAATCTAATATTTGTGTACTATCTTCACAAAATGAAATGCAACTCAGCTGGTTTACAGTTTCACTGTGCATTAAAAATATCTTCTTGGCTTTGTCTCAACCATAGAATAGCATTATTTTTCAGACACACATAAAACGTTCTGCTCATTTGTTATTTGTTATAGGGTGTGTTGCTTCTGACCAGACATTATCATTAATTTAAGCTCAGTAATTGGTGGAACGTCTGACAAGAAGTGGCTTCATCACAATTTCAGGTCAAAATAAGGGTCCCAGACTGTAATGCGTCAAGGCGGTTTGTGCAGACCGCAATAAACAACTCAGCGGAAAACTGAAGGGAGGTGGAGTACTGCTTAACCAGGGTTTGTGATATTCTGGACATGTTATCGTTAAAAAGAATATCTGCACAAGAGACATGGAACTGCTAGCTGAAATGAGCGTACATGCTAGCCTCATGAGCCTACAGCTTTTTTGCCACACCTCAACTCTGTCACCCTGCAGCTCAGTCAAAGATCTGAAAACAATCTCATCTCCCTCCACATCAGGACTTCCTGAAACCGAAACTGAACCAGAGCAAGACTTCAGGTCCACATGGTGTCAGTCCTAGAGTTCGCAAGCAGGGGCAGGGCTTCAGGGGGGGTGGCGGGTGGCACGGCTTCGGACCCTGGAGGGGCCCAGGTGAAAGTTGCTGGGATTTGAAGATCTGGGCTTCTGCCATGAATAAGGTAACAGAGAATTTAAAAAAAGCCTATGATGAATTTGCTTCCAAGAGCCCAGGATGCATTCCCATCTACATCGTGAGGGATTATGCAGGGATTTGATAGGTAGCCAAATCTAACTTAAGTCATGGTTGCTAAAAAAGAAAAAAAAAAGAGTGACTTACAGCCTACTTCAAGGGTCAGAAACTCCAGTCCTATGGAGCTGCACTCTTGGAAGTGCCAGAGGTTTCTCTGCCATAGCACAGGTAACACACACCATAATTAATTAGCAGCCTTTTGCAGAGGTTGGAAAATCGACTGTGTCTCAATTCAGGGATTGCATAATTTGAGGTGCGGATCCAAAGCACCCTTTGAATTGGAGCAGCACTTGATGCACCAGTGACTAATGTGCATTGCGCACTCCGACTCCGCACAAGAATATCATAAGCACATTTTCATTCATATTATTGGTCAACATGCTGGCTAAGATTCTTGAATGTATAAATCTAAATGCTGCCTGAAGCAAGTTAAAACGCAAGTTAAAACATTGACATTCTCGAAGTAGGTTATCTATTTTTCTGCAAAACTCCATCAGTGTTTTGACAGACTTTACAGAGCAATTTGATGAATTTGATGGCCCTAGTTGAGTCAAGACAGCCGCCTCACTGACGCAGGAGGAATTTTCGGGTGAATGCTTGTCTTGATATCATCATCAAGCAACTGTCTCAAGCTTAAATACTGTCAATATGTTTAAGATAAGTCACCCCAACACACTGTTTCAAGCAGGAGATGAGGATTCTAGTTGCCGGCAGCTTAGTGAGCACTACAGTTAGGACATCGCAAAAATGTTTATTGTTAACCACCAACTTCTGTGACATTTTCACCACGCTCCTTTTATTTTTGGCTCTTCCTGTCACCATTGAAACCTCAGAGCACTCATTCTCCAGGTTAAAATTAATTAAAAACCACTTGAGCAGCACAGTAAGAAAGGAAAGACTGGGTGACCTTGCATTGTCCATAGAGAAGAGAGCAAAGGAAATGGAGACAGAGAACATCGTGGACAATTTCGCGAAGCGCAAGGCTTGTCGTAAGCCCTTTAAATAGTATTGAGTAGTTTTATAATGGGCTACTTCATGATGAAAATGTATTCGTAGATATGTGGGCCACTGTGCCAGTTAGGCCCAAGGAACTTAATACAGACTGAGTTGAAATGGCTAAAGTGGGTGTAAAAATGATGCGTCGCTATTCGCAGTGCTGAACTGGTACGAATTACTGTTTTTTTTTTTTTTTTATTATTAGTGACCATGTTGCCTAATGTTTTTGTTGTTTTCTTGGTTTGTTGTAATGTCTACTTTATGTCTGTTTGATGGACTTCAAAATGACAGTTACTGTCTCTGAGTGGTACCGAAGCTTGCCGTTGCGGCCATGTTTATGCTGTAAAATGATGTTCATGAGCTTTATTATTTTGATTATTGAGGGCCCAGTATTTTGCCCCGTCCCCAGCACGACTGTCCCGCTACTGTTCCCAAGATCTACTCAAAACAACTGTGCGATTCTCCAGAACTTGTTCAACACCAGTCTGAGTCAGAAAATAATTCCGATGATGTGAAAAACATCCTGTCCTGTTCCAGTGCTTAAAAAAACACAACCAGCTGAACCAAATGACTACAGAATTAGAATTTCCCTCTGGGATTCATGAAACATTTTCATTTTATTTCATTCTTAACTGCCTGGAAAACCTCCGTAGACCACCGTAAGGGTAAGCTATCAAATGAAATTGACCCTACGGTAAGCAATAGAGCTTGGGGTGCCAGCAATGGAGTCGTGTTGTAAGAGTTAACAAAATAGTGGCCTCTGGGCTGTTGGTGAAAATAACTGGAAGGAAAATACATCAGGAAGCAACAGAAGTAAGCTCCTTGCAATGAAGGAAAGCAATGGCCACTGGGGAAAGTACATAGAATGTAAATCAGGGAGTGACATTGATGGAGACAATTAAAGATGGACGAAAGAGATTCAACAGAACCAAGAAAACGAACATGTTACCATTTCTAATCACTGACCATCGCTTTCCCTCTGATGCTATTATGATGATTGTGTTTCCTTGAAGGGAAACATGGCTTCATCAGCACACACCACATGCATACAGAGCCCAGGCCTTATTCTCACTCTGACAATAAATCATCCCATTCTGACTGTTTTATGCACAGTGAAGCGTTGACTATCACGACAGTTCATTTCATGCCTTTTCCCTCCATCCTCACACCCCCCTCCCTCAGCCTCTTCATTTTTTTCCCTGAGAATGAAGAGGCTGCAACAAATTAATAAGCTTCTTCAGACACCAGACAAGATGCTTGAGAGGTGGTGTATGTTGTGTATATATGTATATTCTTATTATTAACTAATTTTCTAATTGGCAATATGTTTATGTTTAACTAAAAAACATACACAGCAGGCTAAATAAAAAACAGCTCTCTTCAAACCCGAAATGTCAAAGCAGCTGAACTGTGCAGTGAACCGAAGGCAACTTATCCAGTGTTGCCTTGCATGAAACAAACATCACTTCTGAGAAATAGCAGCCAGTGTTTGCCTGCCAGATACTTCCCAATTTCAACATCTGTCACTGTGAATATGCCCTGACAACACTCAATGAAAAGACATAAATGCTGAAAACTAACAGAAGATGGAGAGCAGGACATATATGAGGTGCAGCCTTCTGTGGTGATGCTCAATCACAGCTGTCTTCCTCTGTTGGTAAATCAGTGACTCCATGTCTACATGTGTTTCTTTGTGGGAGCATCATGTTTGCCAGCAGATGCTGATGATGTTGTGACTGGAACTGGCTATAAAACCTCTCTGAAGGTAGATGGACAACAGTCCATTAGGTGTGGTGACTGCGGGGCTCCGATGAGATGGTTGAACCAGGCCAACCTGTCTTTACTCCAGATCTTTCTGTTTACAGTCACAGAGGTGCAGCCCTTTGATAGCTGCAGAGAACTAAAGAGCAACGAATCATACACTTCTCCAACTCATGATGTATCTAGATGTGTCTATCCAGATGTATCTACTAATGTAGAATATTTGCATTTGATCAGTTACTTTCAGTTTAAATATTTTAGAAAATCAGTACTGTACCTTTTAAGAATATCTTTAGTTATCTTTTTTTACAAGAGACAGGAAAAATAATAAAGAACAAGAATAAAGAACAAAAACATGGTACAAGACAAAACCGGAGAGCACATTGTGTTCAGGCTTAATAAATTAGAGGTGAACTTTGTAGAAAAAGAAAAGAAGAAATAAACAACCATACAAAAGAACCAAAAAAAAGAAAATGAAGAAGAGGAGGAAGAAGAAAAACACAGAGGAAGAAGACAAAGAAGATAAAATAAGCAATATAAATTTAAGAAGAAAATAATATGAGAAGAAGCACGAAGGAAAATGACCAGCAAGTGGTAAAAGAAGCAGGAGAAGAGAAATGTGAGGTAGAAGAAAGAGAGGAAGAAAAGTTCAGAAGAAAAGAAAGAGAGAAAGAAAGAGGCACAGAGGAAGTATTAGAAGTAAAAAAAGAGAAGAACCATTTATCTCTAACCACCCCAGGAACAGTCATGACAACCATTTCATTTTAGATCATTTTTCTAATCTGATCTTGTATAAAGTTAAAGCCTGAGTCCAGGTGGCTGATGCTCTTGGACCTTTCCTCATAACGCTATATGTCCACTAGTTCTACTCTTATGTTCAAAAGATGACCATGAGTTTAATCGGTATTCTCGTCTAACTTCCAGCAAGAACATTAAGACTCCAACTGGCCCCTGTTTTACTCTGATGTTTGCCCTAAACATGGCAGGTGGGGCAAACAGGATGCAGTACAAATGGAGAAAATAACAGCCTGCACACTATTTACTAAGAATAAGAATATATTAATCCCTAAAGGCAGCTACACTGGAGACAATCTGTGTACATCAGAAGCTCTTTAACTCTCCAGGTGATTCCAGGATAAATGACTATTTAAAGAGATAGCTGTAAAATATTAGCTTTTTAAAACATCACAAGCCTTAAATAAAAAAGAACTACATTATTACAAGAATAGAAAAACAATATTAAGTTATACTAGGAACACCAAAGGCATAACAGTCACTGGATATTGGATTTTGAACTCTTTGTGAGGAATTTAGCATAATTAGTAACAACCCCATATGGGCATCAATATAATTTCTAGAAAAAAATATAGGTTTATTAAAAAGAAAAAAAATGAGTTAAGCTGTGTTTTTCTTCCTCCTTGATTTATTCCATATTTGAGAGATGTACACCCATAAAACCCAAGTTCCTCCCACATGTGTCCACTTCCCCATCTGTTCTCTCATCTGATCTGTGCTAATGCAAGTCATTGTCATCAGAGGAGACTCGACTGTGTTGGAGAGCATAAAGTGGAGATGGTGCATTACATACCTGCAACTGTAATCCCACCAGATGGAAGGCTTAATGTAGGATCGCCTCAACAAGCTCCACATTTGTTTGCCGACATTGACTCTGAATTTGACACATTCCTACTCGAAATATTTAACAAGAGCAGAATGAAAGAAAGTTGATACTAGCATGATATTTATGGATCATTTGATAAGCATATGGATGGGATTTTTCAGTCATGACGTCTTTAAAGAAAAGCAAAGCCTAAAAGCAAGTGCAAGTTCGCTGCATCCCCCATCCCAAGCTATCCATTCTAATTAATCAAGGGTTTCTGGATAGAAACTACCCTTAAGATAAGATAACTTTTAAAAAAATCTGCAGGCTGTATTAAGTCTTTACCTCTAAAAAAAGATTTGTGCTTTGCCTCTGGTCCTTCAGAGTCACAAAGTGAATCAAGCAAGCTGCTAATTTAGAGCTATTCAAGGGTAAACGGATTGCGTGGGGTAAGGCTGGAGGCTTAGTGCAGATTGCAGTGCAGTGTGTTTAATGCAACAAAGATAGCGTGGTCATTTAAAGGCCCACTGAAACTAGCGACTCCCACTCCCTGCAGCACCAGACCTCTGTCCACACATCGTCTCTGTACAGTTTAACTTTCACTACTTCCCTCCACCCCCTGTCTGGTAGTCACAATGACTTTCCCTTTTTTTCTAAAAAAAACACATTATTTCCCTAAGAAGTGGATTTATTACTCAAATACTGATGTTCACATGGATGGGCTACTAAATAGTAACCTTTGCTTTTCAAAAATGGTAAATGGCGTTCACTTATATGGGGCTTCAGGACTGCAGAGCCGCCATGCATGCCCGCACAGCCTGGCCATCAGGAGCAACTAGAGGTTTAGTATCTTGCTCAAGGACACTTTGATATGCAGACTTCAGACAGAGTAGGAACCAAATCCATGACGAACCGATCAGAAGTCGGCTCCACTACACCTGCGCCACAGCCACCCCGACCTGATTCTACTTGGAATCATTTCAAAGTAGAGATGATGATTTAATCAGTGCACAAATATTTTTAATAGTTTTTTTGTGTATCAAAAAAGAACCTTTCATGGGGTGTTTCCACTTTCTGTTCCTGTGTTCGGAGTGGGCAGCACAAAATGCTGAACAAGGCAGAGGTCATGCAGAAGTCTGATGAAAAACCACAAGCTGAGAAATCTAAACTATTAAAGAATCTCTTCTAATTCGGATGAGGGTAAAACAACTCATTCCTGTGTTTAGTAAACATTAAAAAGCTGGTATTCTCCTGACAGCCAGTGAAATTTAGTATATAATGTGAAAAGAGCATTGAACTTTACTGTAACTCACAGCACCTGTACTATAGATGAAACTCCACTTTGCAGATTTTGCTCAAAGGGACATACTTCCACAGTTAATTAAACACACATTGCTTCTGCAGGCTGTATTTATTTCCAAACCAAAAAAAGAGACATAAAAAGCTTTAAGCATTGACTCTTCAGAAGCACCGCGTGAAAATAACCAGGCAATATCTTAAAGCTATTCAGGCTTCTTTTGTATCAGTACCATGCTTTCTGTCACAACACCAAGTACACCAAGAAAGAGAGCTGTAGTCATACAGAACTAGCTCTACTGGAAGTGAAACCATCTGTGGACAGTCAGTCTAGATCAACGCAAAATCTACATGTGTAAAAAGTCATAAACACAATATGCCTTCAGGAGTTGTGCAATGGTACATTGTTATTCCTTGATTGCCACTACTTGTCATTACTGGATCAGTTTGTAAAATAAGCAATGTTTGTTGGCCTTGAAGTCCAAACCACAATGACAATTTACACAATAAACTACAATAAAAAAAACCCCACAAAAATGGCACCATCATCTAATCAGCATTCCGCATCATGTCTGCCGGTACCCACCTCTCATGGTAGGCTATAGTTGTGTCCTTGTAATTGCCTACCCACTATCCATAGGATACTGGGTCAACTGGCAATGACCCACTATCAACTCTAGGACTCTAGGACAACTCAGAATGTATTTTGTCCACAAACAGCTATGTCTGGTGGTACAAAGAGGACCTACTCAGTGTTAGGTAGAAGCATGTACCATATCTTAAGATCTCTTATCAATGACTTAAATCAAATGACTTAAAGGTTCTGTGTGTAAGAAATCTATTGACAAAGATGGTCATTGAAATGACCTCAAATACTAAGCACAATTGTGAAAGAATGGTGGGTGTCAGTGGTCACAGTTCTAGGAAAAACATATGTGGGTGTTTGATTATGGTAACGGTTTTTATATGAATAGCTGTTCTGCACTAAAACTTCTGTGGCCTTGATACGGATCAGCTTGGTGTTCTGAGGTTCATTCATGATGAGCTCTCACTCATCATTGTTTTTTGTATGCTTGTGTTGGCTGCCCTCATTTTTCACGAGCAGACTAAAGCAATTACATGTTTCAATTTGTTGAGAGTTGAAGAAGAGAAGCACTCATCCAGTTGTAGAGGAGCAGGACCTACAGTCAAATTAGTGCTTTGTGTTGAAGCTTTGTCAACTTTTCTGAATGTTTACTCTGAAAGCATTACAACCATTAAGATCAAAGAGGATTTTAATTTGTCTGCGCTTTGTGATGTACTGAGTACGATGGCTGAGGCCTGATATTTACATTGTATGGAGTTTTGGTATATATTCTTTTTGATGCTGCAAGAGTAAAAAAGGAAGTGCGGGCATTCTGATCTTGGACTTCACCTCCCAAAAGGCATTTTTCCACACGGACCTAGTCTACCTGGCCTTACATCAGTCCATTCGGCCTCAGAACGTTTCCATCACGTTTTTCCGAACCGTACTTGTACACTTTTTGGACCTACTTCATTGTCGGGCCAGGCCTGTCATGCCGTGTGGGTAGCGTGAGGTCTGCAGGCTGGTGTCCAATGATTGGCTTGCAGCGAATGATGTAACTACACAGCCATGTACACAGTAATAATAATTACAGCCTCTCCAAGTCGTCTTGTCTTGCCCGACGACGACGTCTCCTGATTTGTGCCGTGATTTCATTACTCATTATTAGCCATAACCCGAGCAGCAGGACAAAGGTTGCTTCACCGCCTTCCATTTTGTCTCTGTCTTCTTCTTTGGTATCCCGGAGAACATGTTTTTTTTTGTTGCGTCATGTTGCTAACAGATGACATCGGTAACTTTCTAGAAAGAATGTCTGGAATTAGACTGGATCTTCAATGGAAAAACACTCCAGTAGAGTAGAGTGCTCCCGGGCCGGTAGAGCAGACTAAGTAATAATGGAAATCCGGCTAAAGTGTTGGGAAGCACTGATTACCTGTGCAGCTGTTGTATATTAACCATGTACTGTTTTTAACCACACACTGTTGCTGCGTTTCAATCCATTCACAGTGCAATTCGAAGTGCACTGATTTCATACTGATTTCATACTGCCGTGTGAAGTACTGTCCCAAATCAAAGTGTACTAATGGTCCATACTTTAAATTCACACTTTGTTTTGGGCCAAATTAACTTGTTCATGCTATGTATCCTTCGCGGTCTCCAATCCCCAAGAAGTCATTGCGCACCAGATAGAAAAGAATTAGGTGCAGTCGAGTGCTGGAGAGGACGTTCTTTTATGCATATAAGCACGTATGTTTCAGCAGATAAACTGGGACGGCAGCAGCACTGTGTACTATGGCAACAAATGAATTTTATTACATTCATCTGACCAGGATTACTTTTCCATGACATTGTTTTAGTTTAAACACATATAAATAAAAAATAAATACAATCCAAAGTACTGAGGAAATTTTCTGTTTTTTTTTTTTTTTTTTTTTTTTTTTTTTACGTATTTTTGTGTTTTTGTGAACTATTGCGATCATTAATTGGATAAACAATAAATGGAAGTCTGGAGCACATTTGTGACGTTTGTTCCCTGGCTGTCTCATTTCAAGTGGAGTGTGCACTTTTGAGTGTGCATACTTTGAAGCTTTCAGTGCATGGATTGGAACACAGCCTGTGACTCTGCATCAAGCCATTGGAAGAAGGTCTTTGACTTAAAGCTTCATTGAAGTATGTTGCATAGATTTGAGATTGCAGATTTTTTCACTCTTCTTAATTTGTTAACATCTTCTGGGTCTGTTTCTCCATTTGTATGTATACTTGTCATAGAATAGTTTAAGTCAAAAGACCTTTTAATCCTAAAATCCAGCAAAAAGATTGGTGTTTAAAGGACCTTGCTTCACTTTTTTTAAATTTGTGAAATTCCTTGACAAATGGTGAATCTAAGAGAAGATGCTTTGGTTAACATGCTGCTTTAGATCTCACCTTGGTTCTTTTTGGCTTTGATGATGTTTCAGCATATCTTTCATATGTGTTTTTCCTTACAATGTCATGTATATGTCTTTAGCGTGGTCTACAGCTGTAGTTTCTCTTCATGTTGCTGCTGTCTTTCCCATGGCACTCTTACAACAACAACAACAAAATAAAACATGAAACTCACTTCATTTTGATTGTTAAATAAAGGCTAAGCAAAATATTATAATATATCATTTTAAGACCCTGCAAGGACAGATGGATGTATAAAAGCAGTGTATGTCTCTAAATTTACTTATAGACTTTAACAGCTTTTCTTAAGCTCCTACAAAATCAAGATGATTTCTCCTAATTCAACATTCTTGTTTTTTTTATTCTGATAAGTGGCATTCATCAAGATGAGAGTCGTTTTTCTCTGCCTGGCCACTGTCAACAAAAAACACCCTCATAATTATAACATCATTGTACATCTGTGACTTTCCTCAACTGGAGCTGTTTTGATGTGGATTTGATAATCTTTTCCTCTAAGGTATATACGTCAGATTATTTTAAGATAATTGCAACACCTTTAATTTAACCAGCACACGAAGTGATTTAAAGAGCCAAACAATACATTTTTTTTATCTGCAAATGACAGAGTTTTCTTTTTCTCTTTTTTCTCCTGGTTGAGTAAAGAAATTCAGGCTGAATGTAGAAGCGTATTTAAAATGCTCCAACCCAGATCCCAAGTGGAGAGATCTGTTGATACTGAATAAAGTTTTAATTATTCTTTCTGGTTTAAGTATAGTTTTATGCCTTTGGAGGGAAAAACAAATAGTTTCAGCCCATTCTAATAAAAACATTACATTTTTTCTGTATTCCAGGTCTCTTATCAGCCTGATCTCCACTTTAATAACATGTCACCACAGGATGATTTGGTCTCATCTTTCTTTGGCACAGATAAACTAAAATAGAAAGTTGGTGGCAATTTTTTTGGTCATTTTAAATTAGTTTTAAAACTTTGCAACTCTGTGTAATGCCCCGAGGGGCTTGCTGAGAAAAATGAGAACTTTATTTTTCATGGAGAAAAAAAGCCTGAGGGAACATATAATTGCTACAGAAGACTACTACAACTTTAGCTGACACAAACAGCTTTGACAACCAACTTTTCTTGTGCAAATATCATGATGCAATTTCACTTAAAACATTGCACGGTTCACCATCCAATGAATATAATGTACCGACACTGAATAGGATTAACAAGTGTTGCTAAATTTTACCTATGCAAGTGTAGAATTTCATTCGCCTTTTATTCCCAACAAACTATAAAGTCTTTCATCAGTTTATCAAAAGTTTATTGAATTCTTACTGTTAAAGAGTTGAATTGCTGTTTTGTGAAAAATGTGCAGCTGAAATAAAACAAATAAAGTCACTGCAATGATAAAAGCCATCAAATGTCAAGCCAAATAAGACAAAATGATACTGTGACTTTTTATATCTACAGATGTGCCTAATGGGTTTATTGGAATCCAAACACTTCTGTTGCCTCCAATTTTTTGCCGGCAAGCTTAGATAGCACGCTGTTACCCACTCATACGAATCATATTGTTGTCAGCGATGAGCTGGGAGGGCATCCTCAAGAAAGAGTGTAAATGACTCCAATTACAGAGAGCACTCAATCTGACCTCATGAATTTAAACAGGCTCATGTATTCCAAATAAAGTCGTTTGACAACATCAAATGAGAAAATTAAATTGGAATGTGCCAACTCCTGTACAGCAACATAAACGCCTACGTGCTGCTTCTTCAGACAGTACAAAATGTGAGGTAAATAGCAGCACTTTAAAAGCATCTCATCCACTGCAGAGAGTGGATGAGATGAAAATGTGGCTTTCGTTATGATGGAAGATTAAAACTGAAGTCAGCAGTAAAAGATGTTTGTGAATCCTGTTATTGCTTTGTCAGAATGAAGTTCTCTGTAACAAACATCTGCTTTGTTTTAGGTTGGGAAGTTTCTATACCAGTGTGGTGGCTGGTTTTTTCTGTTTCAAGATGTGCTTCTATTACATTTTTTCACAATATAAAAGGGACATGTCACCAATTTCAACCAAGCCGTAAGCTGTAATTCTCCTAAGTTCTCACCCACGAGTTTCCACTTTGAGAAGGAGGGAGATATAAAATGTTTTTTGGGTGTCATTACTGGTGTTGTTGCTGTCCTCAAAAAAAGATGAAATAACAGGTTCAGAAACAAAGTCCATGCATGGGAGCAGAGAAGAGAAGATGCCTATATCTGGCACGCATCCTCCAGCATCGTTCTGACGACTTCACGACGTGTTCACGTATAGATGGCGCATAGTTCACGACCCGGTGGCGAAATTTTGTCAGAATTCTCGTCCCGACATGGCACCCAGTCACGATTTACGCACTATTCACGCCATTTTACGACTACTCGAGTCGTGCCAGTGCATGCCACAGAATCGTGCAAGTGTCAGGTCGCTCGTAGTCAGTTTCTTAGCCGCTGGAGCCAATCTTAGCAATCATTTGGGCAAGTGGCAGAGTATACCCCAGACAGGTCACCAATCCATCTCAGATAGACAAAGAACCATTCATGCTCATATTCATTGCCAGAGACAGAGACAGTAGAGTGACCAAATAACCTAGCATGCATGTCTTGGGACATGTGAGAGGAAGCTGGACTACCTAGAGAGAAACCATGCATACACAAGGAGAACATGCAAACTCCACAGAAAGACCACTGTTTGGACCCCAGCCTAGGATTGAACCAGTTTTTGCTGTGAGTCTGCATTGCTAACCGCTGCGTCACCGTGCAGCCTAATATCCAGAATAAAGATCAATAATCGCGTATCAAAGTGAAAGTGTGTCAAGCATTAAGCTGCCCTTGGCAAAGCAAAAGTTTACAACTGCTTTATATATATATATATATATATATATAT
>JBAMHX010000006.1:17299472-17322768 GCA_037177515.1 Pseudomugil tenellus | reverse complement strand
TATATACTAATTTCTACTATAAATATTGCATAAAGTTGGTAGGTATATTATTGACAGGTAGTTGTTCAAAGAAAAGTTCCTCCAGCTTCCTCCAGAGCATTATGAGTTGTATCTCTTTGGGCCACACGCCCCAAGAGGATTAATTAAAATTGGTCTGCTGATGTTTAAACAAGGTAACAGTTGTGTGTAATTCTCCCTGGATGTCATCCTCTGCAAAAAAATAGCCAATGTTTATTACACGTTGTTACTGATTTTTCTTTCTTTTCTTTCCCAAATCTCTTGGGCTTCTCGGTCTCAATCGTTGTCGGCCAGGAATGTATGAAGCAACTATGTTTGCAGTTTACAGAAATCAATACAGTCCAGCGCTGCAAGCCCCAGGAGCTGGAAATCATTTTAAAGAACAAAAATCAGTGAAGTGCAGGTGTATGACAAGGTCAGATTTTACTGTAATTGTTTGCTTAAACAAAGGACCAAATGTATGATTATGAAAATGTGTGCTATTTATCAGCCAGACAGAAAGGTGATTAACTATTTTTAAATAAAAAAAGAACCACTCTCATTAAATCTATAGAGCTGCAGCAAGGTGGGAGAATTAAAATCAACAAGTTTCACTTACGTGTCAGTGAAAGTTTAGATGAAAGCAAAGCTTCCAGGAAAGAACAAAACTACATAAATAGACATAACATTACATCATAACATTACAACATTCATAACATACAGACAGTTGTAGTTGCTTCTGCTAGAATCTCTTGCTCACAGTGTTTTATAGGACTTAAAAATGTTCAAGGTGAAGATTTGCAGCCATTTTTGTCATTTTTTTCCATTTTGTATTTTAGTTAAAAAAAAGTACATTTTGATCAAATTTGATTTGGTGCACGGGTGGAGCATGACAAAGGAGGAACTTGTGCAAATTTTAGTGCAACTCAGGGTCACTGACTTTAAAATGCAAAATAGGAGATGTTGGAGGAGGTAGTCTTTGGATGTCCTTCAAGCTCAATGATGATGAAATCCTTCCACCTTTTACACAATGGGTATGGTTACATGATGTTTTTACTGCAGAATTATTAAATCTACAATAAATGATTCGGAATTGAGGTTTAAATTAAACATTTTTATTCGCCTTCTCTTGATTTCAATGTGACAGCAGAGGCGACACATTTACATGTATCGGAAATAGACAAACAACATGAGGAGGAGAACCAAAGATGTCAGGCAAAAGACTGTGTTACTGCGGCGGGAAAAAGGAACGAGTATGCACAGAATGACCAGAATTAACTCAGAGCGCAGTAAAAGTTTACATGGCAGAGGAATTAATTAATTTGGCTTTAAAATAAGAATAAATCTGCCACTTTACTTGGAATCTTGGGAGATTCCTCGCAAGCCGTGTGGAATTCCTTGTGCTATGTGGGGGATTATTAACAGCTGACAAACACGAGTGGTTCACGGTGCGAGGATCTCCTCCTGACATGAGTCGCACATGCGGGCAGAGCGCCGCATCGTGCCGGACTGATTTCACACGGCACCTGAGCTGCTGATGTATAATCTGATATAATACGCAGTTCCTGTAACGAAAAATAGCTATTTATACAGTTATGACACTTCCTATTTAGGAGGCTAACCCTATTTAGAGGTAATGGGAGCGAAGCTTCTGCTCAAGCAGTAGGTGGTGAATTGAGTGTAGCTGTGTTATATGTCGAATAAAATAAAGGCTGAACTTAAACACAATATGATACCATACTGTCCTGTCTTCTCCGCTTATCCGGGTCGGGTAGCCGGGCAGCAGCCTAAGGAGGGAAGCCCAGACTTCCCTCTCCCCAGCAGCTTCTGCCAGCTTAACGGGAGGGATCCCGAGATGTTCCAATGCCAAACGGGAGAGATAATCGCTCCAGCGTGTCCTGGGTCTCCTTTGGGGCCTCCTCCCGCAGGGACATGCCCGGAACAGCTCACCAGGGAGGCGTCCAGGAGGCATCCTAACCAGATGCCCGAGCCTCCTCATCTGGCTCCTCTAGATGTGGAGGAGCAGCAGCTCTACTCCGAGCTTTGCACCCTGTCTAAGGGAGAGCCCGGCCACCCTGCAGAGAAAACCCATTTCGGCCGCTTGTGTTCACGATCTCGTCCTCCGGCTGAGGACCATTGTCACAGATTTGGAGGTGCTGATTCTCATCCCAGCCGCTTCACACTCGGCTGCGAATCGCTCAAGCGAGAGCTGGAGATCACGACTAGATGAGGCCAACAGAACCACGTCATCCGCAAAAAGCAGAGACCCGATTCTGAGGTCGCCAGACCGGACCCCCTCAACACCTCGACTGGGCCCAGAAATCCTGTCCATATAGGTAAAGAACAGGATCTGTGATAAAGGTGCAGTCCAGCCCTCACTGGAAACTAATCTGATTTATCAGAGTCAGATTATGATGATGAAAAATCTGATGCTTTGCAGCACCAGGAAAAGTCATAGTCTGTTCATTCATTCATTCATTTTTGCAGTACAGATAAGAGATTCTATTCTCTACAGATCTGAACTGAAGGCAAACTTAGATGCTTGCATGCATCTTGTAAACTATGTGGAGGAAGCAACATGCAGACTATACTACATTTGAAAAACCATAGATCAGTAAGTGGGGTGATTAACTATGGTAGAAAGAGGGGGTCTTGCTGGAAAACCTGAACTTCCCCAAAAATTAGTAGGCCTTGCAGCGTAAATTCTGAATTGTCATTTTCATTCAGAATTAGCTGTTTACATGGTTTATATCTGTTTAATGTGGAATGAACTTTTATCTGGAATTAAAACTCTCATGTAAACGTGGCCATTGATCTACAGTGAACATACAGCCATTGTGAATCGGAAACTGACCACAGAGCTGTGAGGTGAGTGGATAAAGGAATAACGCTTTGGTCCTTGGTTTAAAAGACAAAAGGGAGTTTGGGGGAGACGAGCAGCAAACAAAGCTGTGTGACTGTAGTGATGCATGAGTAGCTATTTCTGCTTTCAGCCCCTCAACCTCTCCTGAAGGACGTGTGGAGGATATAAGGTGAGCAAAGCATTCAAGGAAACCAAAGAGAGAGGCAGTGTGTTGCAGAACAATTACTAAATCATTACATTTACTGTTAGATTCAGTTTGTTAAGACATGATAAAAGACTGACTCAGAGAGGTTTGTTAAATAGGATTTCAATGTTTTCTTTAGAAACGGCTCTCAAAAAGCGTGTGGTCGATGCTGAATAACACATTTCTTTTGTCTCTGAGACATATATGGCAATGCGTGTTTTCTCATAAAAATGAGGTCAGTTTTTTTTAACTACTAAATGACCTGGTTTTCTTTCCTGACAAGCAACCTTGTGATAAGGTGGATAATTGACTTCTTATTTAAGTAGAAATAACATATTTGGTGCTATAAAAGCCGCAAACATTGAACCCTCTCAACTTAGCAGTAATTTCATCAGCGTAAACATTTTTGAGCTGCAGCAAAAAAAAAAAAAAAAAAAATTTCAAGAAATGTTTTATGATAAAACTCCTACTCATGTAAATGTAATTAGAGTTTGTGAGAGGCCTATCGAATGCATCATTTACAGCAGTCAGAATAGGAAGAAACCTAAAACACAATTGCTTGAATTTACAGCAGTAAGTTGCTGAATCCGACAACTGAAAGAGGAAGAGCTATCATGCCATGTCATCTGCCCCTGAAGATGAATTATTCTCCTTTACTTTCAGTTTCTTGGCTGTCTGTTTGAAAGAGCTGCTTTGACACTGCCTCAACCTTTTTTTAAAAAAATAAATAAATAAATAAAACAAAAAACCCCCATAAAAACATTATATTCCAAAATATGAATCTGCACTAGAATCTTTATCCATTTCCCGAGATTTAAAACTAATTTTTTCTCCCTTTCAACTTCTTGATATTTATCACTTTGAGCACCAAACTAGTGCCTTAAGGTGCCTTCAAACTAAAGCTAACATTAGTGCCGACTTCTCAAAAATCCTTTAGTGTCTAAAAGAGACACTCAGAGAAGCAGTGCCTGAACTCACAGCTGAAATCTGCACTTACAGAGACCCTTAATCTGCAACACTCTATTTACTCCAAAGAAAACACACTTAAACAATAAAACAGCGATTACTCTGAGCTAATTTAATAAGATCCTGCGAATCATTTGCCTCCAATCTATTGTGCAGCAATATGTTTGAAAAAAAGAGACTGAGATGGTGAAAGACAGCTGATGACACCAAGGACAAGCGCTCAGATAATTTCACTGGAGGGCCAGGTCCATCTGCTGTGCACCTCGACAGCAGACAACAATAGTTTGACCTCCGCCAAGTCACTGAGTACAGGTCTCCCCTACCCATTTAACGCACTGACAAACACGGCCATCTTTGCCTTTTGGGAATCAAAACGTCCTTGTGAGCAAGGCAAGTGCATTATTTTTATTACCAAAGGTAATATTATAGACACAGTTCTCACAGTAAAATAAAACCATTACATTTCTGTTTAAATATTTGCTCTTCAAGAAATGCAAGGCTTTATTTGTAGCTCTTCTCAGTGGACCCTGTCCCTTCTTCCTTTCCCAGATTGGATTTCACAACCAGCTTGTATCAAACAGCTTCCTGTTTCCTGTGACTCCCGTTTATCTTTTGCCACTCCAGCCATTAGCTAATTGATTACAACTGTGATGGCATCGGTTAGTGGAAGATAATAACCTGATCAATACTGTTGATGAGTGTTGCCAGCAGTGGACAGCTGTGGTGGCCTGTGAAATTGCTGTTAACCAAGTGGTTTGACTGGTGTCCACTGAGGCAAACAGATGCAGGATGGGAAAGATGGCTTTTACGGTCACTTTAATGCCTCAGCGTTTTCTTCCCTTTGTCAATAATGATTCTGACTGGGTCAAGGTCTGCACTTGGCCCTCTAACACACAACTGGATTATAATGCAAAACATATTATCAGTCTTATAGAGCCAAAGCAAAAGTATCATACATACATCAATAGCAGCAGGGCCTGTGGGACGTTTTCTTTTTCTACTTTGTTGGTTTCAGTTTTCTTGATGCCAAACCCTGAGATAAATGTGGTGACTGAATAGGTCCCCCCCATTGATTTGACCTTTTGTACTTATCGAGCCACGTCCTCTCAAGCTTTCATTTCATTTGGGTTTTTGTTTGGTGTTAGGAGCTGAACTGTTTTTCTTGGCTGCGTGCTTAATTAATGCTTTATTTGACAGCTACCTGTTTCTGTGTTTGGCTACACTGGCACAAGTAACACAGCTGTTACATCTGAACTTCAACAGCTTTTCTGAAAACACATTTATTACTGAGACCAATAATAATTCAAGACAGCTAGAAACTAATTATCCACCCTCAGGTTAGTCATTTGTGCGTTTTTCTCATTCACATTCTACACTGCTGATGCTTGTTTGATAGTAGATTTTTATTTTCCCATGAACGGAAACAGATTAACGAGAGAATTTGGATTTGGATACATCTGTAACAGGAGTTACGATGTCAGGAGAATCAGACAAGTTACACTCCTTTTCCAAAGTCACACAGAAATATTTATTGGACCCGTTTTAGTTGATTACAAATTTACTGATTCATTGTTTAAACAAGCTTCTGCAATGTCACAAGATTTATTTCTATCTAGCATTGCATTATTTTGAATGCATTATTTTATTGATGGCGGGAGAGTTCGACATTGTCATCTTGGAATATGGCTGAATATGGCTGTGCCATCAGGCAAGATGAACTAACCTGCTCATTTAGTATATTCAGGTAGGCAGCTGACCTCATTCTTTGGAAAGAAAATGGTGCTGAACCTAGACCTGATCAACTGCAGCAACACCAAATAATAGCATCTACCTTACTTACTTACTGAGTTACTTTATTAAACATAGCCATGAAATCTTCTGGTAAATGATTTCACCAAACTTTTTTTCCCTTGTCCTGCCTATCCATCATCATAGCAAGCAGAATGATTGTCTGGCTGTTGTCTTGTGCTGGTAAATAAATTTGCTTTGCCAGGAGGAGCTTTATGAATATGAGGCCTCTCTTGATTATGCTCCATTTATATTCCTTTATATTTTTATTATTATTGATTTTATATATTTATGTTGGTCTTTTTCCGTCAGGAAACTTGACGGAAATAGAAAAAAATGTTGATCACAACTAAACCATCATGGACAAGAAGAAGTGAACATGAACTGTAGATAGTGATTAAGCCCACAGCATGACATAACTGGATCAACATGCAAGTTAGTAAATGTGAGAGCAAAATATCAGGAATGATTAGTGATTAGTGAATATGTAAGTGTGACCTCAGGCCCTCACAGAAATGAGGAGGAGACCAGGGGCCCACAGAAGACCAGCTGCCCCCCCCAGGACACATATTTCACCAGCCTACCACAAGGGTGAACACACATCACCCCAGAGGAAGGCACAGTAAAGCGCCACATGGTCATAAAGTACCTCTGGGGGTTGCCGGTTCTAGCCCCTGGACTCAGAAAGAGTGCAAGGAACCCAGGAGGACCTAGTGACCCAGATGACCACCCAACGCATACCTGCACAAACAGGCACCCCAGGTAGCAGAGTATAGAGGCCGTGCAGCTGTTAGTGGAATCTAATGTTTTATAGAGTTCCCTCACATTTGCAATTAAATGTGACATGTTTGTGATCTCCTGTATGACCATTATACACACCAAAAGTGTCCCGCAAGATTAAAAGACCATGGTAAAGATACAACAACGTGAGTGACGTCATCGTGTTTCCGATGATTAAAAAAATCTGTGACCCCATCAGAATCTGTGACTGCAGGACATTACGGTAACAGCAGCACATCTTGCTATTTTAAAGTTATCATCCAGGTGTAGCCGACACAATTTCAATGGCATCGTTTTAAGGAGATTATAAAAGAGGAGAGCCTGGTGGCATCATGTGGAGCAGCAGCAGCAACGTCTGTCAGAGAAACGTGTGGCTGCGAAGGTGCAGCCAGGAATGGTGGGAGATGGATGCGAGCACCTTCACAGATAAGGAGTTTATAAATAATTTTCCAATCATGTACTTTGCTGAGGGCAATGTGTGTGTTAATGCCGGATTTATGGTTTAGTTTGTGTGCACATGCTCAGGTTGTGGTGGTTATCACTAGATGCTTGCCATCCAACATGGTGGTGTAAACAGTGAGGATCATGTGACTGCATGTCCTCTAGAACCACTCTTCACCACACTTCACCATTTAATTGCTCACAGATCATCATCATTCAGTATATTTTTTCCAACTTCAATTCTTCCTGAAATAAGATGGTTCCTGACTATATTTCCAGTTTTTAATAATGCATTGGAAAGTTCTGAACCAGGTTTCATAGTTTCAGCATATCTTTGCATATCTTCTTAGCTTGATGACATTAATTTAAAAGTTCTTAGACAGACTTACAACTTTTCTATGACTACAGTCTGGCCAGTGGTTGTTTAAGAATTGAACAGCAGTCATGGGTAAACAAATTGTTGGCAGCTACAACATAATCATCCATTTGTGATTATCCAATGGGAGATTTTTATCTACTCCAATAGATCCAGCATGTAAATTATGTTGGATGGGACTGAATATGCATGTTATTTGGATGACAACAGTGGATGCAGGATATAAAAACAGCTAATAAACCCGCCTCCTTCCGCCCCTCCCTCAGTCACATGCCTATCATATTTGCAGCTAGACCATTTCTCTTCCAATCCCATGACATTGCTGTGCTGGCCAGCACACCTTCCTGTCTGGTAAGCACACTTCAAATTTCATCTTAACACCTCCCATGTGAATCATTTTAAAGCAGTAAAATTATGCTTTGCTTTGCAAGGCTGGGCTAATGACAGCAACATAAATCCCTACTGGAAGTTAAACTAGAATGAAGGGGCATTGATGTGTGCATTAGCTTCAATTTTATTTGCCACCTCAGACTGAAAGCTAATTAAGCCAAAATGAAATAGTTCTGCAGGTCTACAACTAAGCAAATGAACAGGGCGGGGTTAGGCATGAAGTATGACATTAAGGTGCAGTATATACCTAATAAGTTTAATCAATGGTGGATACAGTCCTGGGTTGGGCCCACACAAAAATTAAGTGGTAAGTAAAAGATATGAATGTAAAAGTAAGTGGGAGATAGATACATCCCTGGTTGGGAGGGGTGGACATGTACTGATCAACTAAAAATACATTTCCTAAAACTTTACCTACTCAGCATATATACACGGCAAAGTTACCACAGAAAAAGTGCAGTATCTGGTTTTACTTTTCACATTAAATCGGTTTCATCTTTTAGTAGTAGAACATTTCTGTGTTTCTGGTAACTGTGGAAATGAAGCATGGCTGAAAGGCACAGCAATTTTATATCCTTTCTCTTTTTTACTAAATAAGAGTACGTTCGGCTGTAATCTAGCTGTTTAGTCACTTTTCAGACTTCTTATTTAATATTTCAACCAAACACTTATTTTTAACTTAAGCAGAGCCATATTCATCCATATTAAAGCTTTTTCTCTTATTATTTGTCTATGAGCATAAATAAAACTACACTTGTATTATGTATGAAACAACCTCATAGTACCCAAAGATTCCTCTTTAGGAATCTGAAAGGTAACTTACTGATCATTTGGTTCAAGTCAACCACATTCACTTGTCAAAAGGGGCTGTGACAAGAAGACCTTGATTTTTAAACTTTTTCCCATACAGTCCACTTTATCATGTTCACCTATTCCACCACTACAGTCTGAGTATTGTTGCTAACCTTGTCTATCCCTGTCTACCCCAATCTACAGTACCTATATGATTATGTTGTGTCAACATGGAGCAAATCTAAATATTACCAATGATTTGTTGAATGTTTTACAAGATTTAAAGCAGTTCTGAAGGCATAAGGGTCCAAATCCACAACTAACAATGCAAACCAAATGAAAGAGCTAGTAGATGCATGTGCATAGAGGCATAACAGTTATCTGAAATTGACATGGTGTTAAAAGTTTATACCAGCGGTTAACTTTTGACTGAACCTGATGGGCTAGGTACATCTGACAAACCAATAAATATTAAAAATAGATGGGGTCATAAAATCATTTTATCTGAATGAGTACATACCATGAGTACGTTTAAGATGCCAGGTACACTCCAGTTATGACTGGTATAAGTTCACAGATCAACTGAATGCAGACAACCTGAAGATACAAGAAACGGCTCAGGTTCCCAATTACCATCAATGACAAGCAATTCTGCTAAGAGCTGGCAGCTATTAGCAGGCCATCCCCTTCTGTTGGTGAAGCCATTTCCACATAAAGCCCCCCTCCCTTTCCTGCAGAGACGGAGTAAATGTAGTGACCTCCAGTACACTCAATTATGGAATCATAATCCAAGACGGTGGGCAGCTCTGACTAACTCCTAATTGGTGGTTGTTTTATGTATGAGGTTAGCTTTAAGATGGAGCGACAGCACTGCAAGGAAATCAAAGCTTCTCGACTGGCCTGTCACTCAATAAGAATTGCTTGGGACTGAATTAATTTCCATCCTCAAACAGACTGGGTAATTGGTGTGCATTGTTTCACACTCCACACCAAACATAATTATGATCTGCTAAAAATGTTCCCAGACCTATTTAATCTTTTATCGTGGTTTACTGAGAAAAGAAATCCCAAAAAAGACCAAAAACAAAGAAATGGGTGATTTTAATGGTAAAAGTGGAGGAATATTTTGTGTCTGTGCTTTTTAAATAATTTTTGTTCATTTTCCAAAGCAACATTTTTTACATTGCATGACAAGATCAACTTTGACCCAGTTACAGATTCAACTGTCAGGAGGAAGTGTCATGTTGACAGTGAGAAATGATTGAAAAAACATAGTGGACAGGAACTGCTGGACCTTCATGTCAACACTGATAGAAGTCACAGTTTGTTGCCAACATTACAGATGTGCTTACTGGAGTAGATATAATGCTTTCCTGTGATTTACTGGCATCATTTACATTTTAAGACAAACAATCAACATTTTTTGCTAATTTATTTGACTGTTTGAAACAAAGATTAACCTCGTGAATATATGCACGCTAAACAAAGAAATGCACATCAATTAGATCCTGCATGATTGCAATCCTGATTTTTGTCATTAAAATACCAGCTTATGTTTTTGCTGAAACATGTTTGAGGATGGAAAATGACAGAAGTAAATGAGTGCTGGGAAACACTACTGATGCCCAAAGCGTATAGAAGTTTGTGTCTTTATATATATATATATATATATATATATATATATATATGCTTTTCCGCTATATAATCCTAACAGTGAAGTGAAGAATGATATTTAATATTTAGACAGTTATGAACAATGACTCTTGGAGCACAGAAGCACTACTCCAGATTTCACCAAAACAGTTATGGTGTGTATTCGTGTTGTAAGAACAGGCACAGAAGTCAGAAACTCGAGTTCTGCAGTACTGTGAGAGGAATTCTTGTCATGCAGGGACCAATCAAGGTTTTCTATAAGTGAGGTAGTGATAAACAGAGGGAGAGAGGGGAGGCACCTTTTTTGAAGTCTGGCATTTGAGTACTGGAGATTGAC
This sequence comes from Pseudomugil tenellus, assembly GCA_037177515.1. Lineage (NCBI taxonomy): Eukaryota > Metazoa > Chordata > Actinopteri > Atheriniformes > Pseudomugilidae > Pseudomugil > Pseudomugil tenellus. The sequence continues at coordinate 17,312,201 of JBAMHX010000006.1, read as the reverse complement.
AGACTATCAACACCATAATCCACCGGGAAGTCGTTCTAATACAGCTAACCGCCCAACTAATGGAAATCATCCGACAAGCAAACCAAGGATGATGCCATGTATCAGCAGAAGGTGGCAAGGTGAATGGCAACAAAATGTCAGCCTCAATCAAATGTGGATGACAGCGCTGGGTCTTTCACTGCAATTTCTATAATAACCCAGCTGACTCAATCGCAGCCAGCCTGAGAAGAGCCATCATTTTTACCCCTTCTTTTAATCACCCTTTGCTTTTGTCTTGCTCTTTGCTACAGGGTAGCTCCACTGCAAATACTGAATAATCTGTGAAGTGTTGCTTTGCTGTCTGTAACTAACTATCCACTCAACAGTTACCACTTGACTGAAAACTACAGTTCAAGAAAAAAATTCACTGAAAAGTCGTGTGCTTGAATTGCTCCTTTTCCAAATGCTCAATATCAAGCTAGTATATTTGTTTCTTTAGTTTTTCAAATATGTTTCAATCCCTGGATGACATAAACACTCAGACAAATATGGACTAAATAATTGCCATTATTAATTCAAGTGAGAAGATTCTATTAGTAGCATGCAGCGAGGGGGAGCAGTGTGTTTATCAAACACCACGCTGTGCTTCAATTAGTCTAAACTGTCCAGCCTACCAACAAATACACCACATTAAGCTACAGGGGTGAGTCCTCCGCATTTGTCTAAATGTGATGAATCTAGGTTAAGCTCAGAATTACAAAGACCATAAAGGAGCTTATTTTCCTCTTAGAGTGGGTGCATTGGGTTGGATAATACAGCAGTAATAGACATCATTGTACCTTTCTGTCAGTGGATCTTTTCATGATCACACCAAGGAGAAAAGACAAACTGGGGCAGCATGAAAGAAATGTCAAAGGATGTAAAGGCTAAGAGGTAGTATATTCCATGTCTCACTTTTTTCCAGTGCTGGCAGCACACACACTGTCCACTTTATTTAAGCACTCCATCACGGTGGCATTTATTTGCTTCGTCTGACTGGAGGTAAATGCGGACAAATGTAAATAGCTTCAATAGTTTGACATTCTTTAGTAAAGTGGGCACATTATGATGATGACACAAATGTCTTAAGGCAAATCTGCCTATTTTTGTTTGTCTCACAGAACATGCAACTTTAGGTTGAATGCAAAGGCAAGCAGTTGTGAAGATGATGGCCCACATACTCCACATATAAAGCAGCAGCCAGTGCGCATGCATATGTATATATATATATATATATGTCAGAAAAATGTGTTGGAGTTATTGTTACATCTGCTGTGTGCACACACTGTGAGTGAATGCACTTGTGAGATGATGCTTGCTGGTGAAGGGTCCTTTGTATCTCATTTATCAATGCATTCTTTTGAGTTGTGCATATTTTCAATTATGCACACTGAAATAGATTGTTGTGGAACTAAATCGCAAATATATGTAAATATAAACCAAAGGAAAAAAGTATTGCATCAGATTGCTATTTGATGGCTATATAACTAGAGTTTTTTGAAAGATTTTCAAAGGTTTTTCAGCAGCATTTGGTAAGGAATATGGTTTAACTTAACCACCAATAACTAGGCGAGGCAATGGAAGTTTATTTGTACAGCAGTTTTCATGTACAAGACAATTCAAAGTGCAAACTAAGAAATTAATATATTCCCAAAAGATGTGATAACTGGCATCACCCTGCCTGGCATCAGTCATGACAAATCAGTCTTTTCTGTAACGTTCTAAAGAGGCAGCATTTCAACAAATCCACAATGACTGTACTACTCCTGAGAGTAAACCAAAGGCCATGCGTGGGTGGTGCAGGTTTGCCTCTAGCACATAGATGGCACTTTAAATTAAATTAGCTGCATTGTGGTATAATAAAACAGTCCAATTTGTCGGATTTATTATGTTCCTGTAATGATATTGCATGAATAAAATTTTAAAAGATGCCACTGCTTTCTGCCTCTCAGTGCAGAGACAGAAAATTCAATGTCAAGCCAAGAGGTGGTGTGTTGTTCTCCTTGCTTACTGTCATTGTAGACATTGCGGGTATCATTACAAGATATTTGTTATGTTTTGCCAATAATTTGTAATGTATGATTTTTATATTTCCAAAGATGAGAATATTTGTCTATGAAGGCATGATCTGATCTGTGCTTCCTACAGTCACAAAGCAAACACAGGTCAAGAGTGTTTGCGTCTCTAGAAACATAAATTTCTGGAGCAGTGACTGTATATATTTACTGGACAGAACATACGTCACGTGACTCACAGGTTTCTAAAGAGCGCATTTGAAGCCAATAGGCGGGTCCTATCGTCGCCATCTTGGCGTTTCGTCATTTTTGGAAAATCCCAAAATGGATGAAAAGGTAGAGCTGAGAGGACTCCATTACGGGGGAGCCAGCAGGAAGTACGCAGCTGTAACCAGTGATAGCGCTCGAACACACATCAATCAAAAGGACAGGCCTCTAAATTTAAGATTAAAATAACATAGAAACCGAGGCGTTAGAAAAAAAAAATTCACCCCCCCAAGAGTTTACATGACGGAAAATTGGACCTATTAAACCAAAAAAAGTTTTTGGAGCCACTCTGTAAACATGTTTATTTCAGCTCTGAAATTGGATATTTTAACATGGGAGTCTATGGAGATTGCTCGCTAATCGGTGCCAGCCATCTAGCGGTTAGGGGTGACCTGCAATTTATCCGACTTCCGCATTAGCGTCACTATTGGCAGCCAGAGATTGGTGCCTGGTCTGGAGTCACAATAGTGGTGAGAATGAAAATGAGAAAAAAAAAATTGAAAAAAAAATCAGAGTGGAAAGAAAGAAGAAGTCAGATGGAAAACAACCGCTAACCATTGATGGGTAATCTGCCAACCCCCTGTCTGGTACAACAGCACATGGATTTATAGCCTGACCTACACCTTGCTACTCATCACTGCACATACTCTTAAGCTTGGCTCCAGTTCTTGTCCACATATACTTACCTGCATCTCCCTCCCATTACAAAAGCACAAATCTGCTTCGTCCAATGCACCATTCCTCTGCTCTATTCCTGCCTTTCTCATCTTCATTCTTCCCCACGAACAAGCCTCTAGATCATAACCAACACAACAATTGTCCACTTATAGTCATCACCTACTCCTTTACTATTCTGCCACCCTGTGAACCCACAGTGTGTCCTCAGTTTTCCACGGGACCTGTCAGCCCTGCAACAATCTCCTCTGTTTCTTTTGTTGAGGCAAAAATGTATGTACTACTGATTGCAGGGACTGCAGGGAAAATCAATTCTCATTCAAAAACCAAACATTTGTCTTCATACTCTGGCAGCTAGTGGAAGGTTTAGTATTAAAAAGGTATTAAAAGAAAGACAGTGAGAGAATGAGGCAAACATTTTTTGAGTGACAGAAGGTAGAACACTAAACTATGTGTGGGTGTACGTGCAACAGTTGTTTTTGATGTGAAACAGGAAGGTGGGGTACAGGAACGATCGAAGTCTCTTTTTATTGATTTTGTAAGGTCCACAAGGGGTTGAGGACCCTCAGGCAAGGCAGCATTCAAAGCCAGAGTAGCTGCATGAGTATATTAGCAAAGGATTCATGTGGGGACAGAAATGTCTCTTAGTTCTCTGACATTTAATGTGACATTACTGCTTTATGGAAAGCCCACCAGAATTATCCAACTGGACAATATGACCAGGTAGGTGACAAAAACAAGGCCTTTCAGAGACCCCCTTTTAAAAAAATAAAAAAACAGCTTTATTTAAGACCCATGCTTGCACTTTGAAAGACTGAAGGATATGTATTTCTTTGTTTGCTTAATGAATCTAAAAGGTCAACTGTAGTTTACTTTGCAAGTACACCTGGCTGGTAGTGAAAGCAAATGTCAGATATTAATGTGCATTGCTAAAAATAAAAAATGAATTTGGGTAAGCAAATTTTTACCTCAGCAAGTTTCTTTATGAGAAACGATACATTACCATGACAAGTCTCGCTATTCTTCATGCTGACGCCTTAGTCATTCAGGAAGTATCAAGATATTCAGTAAGGTATGTACTATAGCATTCTTCCCCTGAGGTGCATGGCATTTTCACTGGGAAACCAAAAGAGCAGAACATGCTGCACTTGACTGTTTGCCTGAAATGGACACTGCCATTTGCTCGGCATGACAAGATCTGTACTCAGGAGGAATTTCTTTTGACAAGAGAAACAACAGCATTTTATCCCGGGGCTTGAAACAATCAAAACAGAGAAGGGTACAGACTGAAACAAAGGAATAAAGTGGAAAAATTCACGACATCTACAATGGTGTTGAATGAAGTATGGGAAAAGTTGTCACCCCCAATTTTGTTTTTGGGTCCAATGTTTCTTGGACCCAATTCCACTACTGACTGGATAAGTAAACTATATGTGTGAGATGCATCTGAGGTAGCCAGGTACAGTACATGATTCAAAAGCTTGGTAAACATTATTAACTAGAACCAAGAGCAGAAAACTGCCAAAACTTCTGTACATTAACATATTTGACAAAGTTTTGGTAACAACATATACTTGGCAATATGTAGACACTGAGTAAAGTTCTACCAGGGGGGATATAGTCAGCCTTACAAGTCTTCTACATGAACAAAAACCCTGAAGAGTGACTTCATGTCACACATACAACGACATTCTCCACTTTCCTTAGCTGTTTCTCTTCCCATTTATAAAAGGCTGCTTTTGGCCACCCTTATCTGGCAACGTTGCAGCAAGCACCGACAGGCTGGGGAATGAATCTAATGCTGTCATACAGCATGCAGATCAAAAGTGTCAGCAAAGTCTAATTTCCGTCAAATGCTGCAGTGCAGTACACCATGTGGACTAGAGTACAATCCAATATCTGCATTTGGAAGCAGATCCAGTGAAATGTTGGTAGAATAAAGACAAAAATTCTGTTTAGATCCCAATTTGTTAAATTAATAGTGGTCTTAACTTTGGTCGACATTTATTACTCCGTGTGAGAGCTTATATGTATGTCTGAGAATGTGCAGGGATGAGAACAACAACACTAAATTGACTGCATCTGCTTAGGGTAATAACTTATGTGGTGGGAGATGGGGTGTGGAATGGTGGTTTCCTACCAGACTATACCCCAAACAAATGAACAGCAATACCATAGATGGACTCCATTATAATGCAGGTTATTAGTGTGCTGTGCATTCTGGCAAATCCAATATTCAAGTAATAAAGACTGGATGTGATTCTGGCTGCTGCACCTTAGAAATGAGTTCATAAGGGTGTTACTTTGCATTCTGGTTTTTCTCACTGGTTTGTTGAAAGGAGAAATATAGTGTTTTTGCATAATGAGCTGCAAAAATTCCACTTATGTTAAATGGATGCTGGAATAAGAATGATTATTTTAAAGGATAAACAATTACATTGTGTTAACTGTAGTGGTCTCTTGATGCTTTTAAGGCCATATTTTCTATTGTATAATATTTATTTAGCTAATTTATTATGTAGAAAGAAATAATCTAAGTATTTGCTACAAACAGTTTTACCAAGAAGCAGAAGATATTTGCTTTATGAATAATTTCATTCCCATGCCTTTGTAACTTGGCTTTAAAGGAGAATAGAACATAAGTTGCACAAGTCATTTAGAAATAATGGTACATATATTTGACTATTTCTATATTTTGTCCATTTGCATTTGTGCAATAATCTTTCTTTATCATGTACAAGACATACGTCCATTTATTCTATTGAGATTTCGGATATTCAAAAAACTTTTAATTCTTGTTTCATTATAAATGATTTATCATCATTTGATTCCATCTGGAGTAAGATTTGTTTTAATAACAAGTAAAGTACTTTTTTAAAAAAAAAAAACTACGGAATCTTCAAAGCAAACAAGTATTTTGAAGACATATTTGGAGTTTGGATAATGTATAACGCCTGAGTCATGATTAACTAACGGCACTAAAACCATTAAAAAACATGAAGAGCTAACCGCTGCTTGAAATTACAGAACTCTGTATAACTGCAACCACAAGATCTATTTAAATACTTGTGAAGTCGCAATAAAGAAAAGTTTAATGAAAGTAAAAATCAGCAAATTTGTACCTGAGGAAAAATCAATAAAGATGGAACCCATCCATCCATTTTGTTATTAATATCCTTTTGCAACTTTACCTTCTTTTATATTTTCAAAAATTGTGAAGGAGGAACCTTCAGCCAATCATCCATTTATCTGTGAATCTCTCAAAGTACAATATGTGAATTATGCAAAGGCCAGGTCTGCCAAAAACATGAGGTAATATCAAATATGGAGGTTTTATTATAGACAGTCCAGGTGAGGTCTCTAATATGGATGTTTTCAAGCAGTTGGTACAACAGCAATCAAAAACCCCGAAATATGGACCTTACCTGTTAGAAGATTAAAGGTGCATGTGGCAACATGTATAGTGTACTTTAAGAGGGTCATTAGGTACAAATCTAAATCTTAAGATATAAGGCACATATATTTTAGTAAATCTTAAAGACAGTTTACTTCTGTTCATGCTTGTCAAACATTTCTTTACATTTCAACTAATTCAGCAAGTTCGCACACTAACAATCAGTTCTGATTTCACTAAATCAAAGATAAAATTCTTGAAATTAGGGTAGCATAGCAAGCTGAGTGCTGGGTTCTCATATAATGTTTCACTGCATGTGAAGCAAAAACGTCTACAGAATATATTGAAGGTTTTATTTCCTTCTTACATTATCTGAAAAAAATGTTCATAGACTATTTCTACGTTAATTATGTTTAAAAGGAATCTGTAGAGTTTTACACAAAACAGAACAAAAGCATAATGATTCAAGACTCATGTTTTAGAACCGGAATATGTGAATTTATTTGTATAGTATCCACAAGATTGCACATTTTACGTATTTCTGATCAACCACGGGCTCTTTTTTTTTTAAAAAAAAAAAGGTCCACATAAGAGTGCAATAATCACTTATCCCTCCTCACGATGCCCCAGCTATAATAGGTTTGCCTTTACAGAGGAGTCGCCTGTGCCAAGCTCTAATTGGACACATGAAACAGGATTGTGGCACCCTCACATCACCCCATCAGCTACCATGAGAGCACCCGCTGTGGCTGTTTGTGACAGATCCAGCCATACAGTTACTGTTGTGTGTGTGTCTGTGTGCATACATGATTCATTCAGATTGTTGCTTTTCTCCCGCTCTTTCCACTGACCTCCATTTTATTCAAGTGTTATCAGAGAGGAATTCAGGGAAAGCAGATCCAGATGAGGAAATGAGAGGAACGAATGGAGAGGATGGTAAAAGGAATGCAAAGAAGGGGACTGTGTGTGTGTGTGTGTTTGTGTACGTGATGGAAGAGCTTGAGCATAATAGAAAGTTCATCACCTCTCCTTATTCAGGGTTAATTGAAAAGATGGGGACTGGATGAGGAGTTCAACATGTGCACAGGGGGTAAAGATGCTAAATACTAATGAGCTGTGGAGATATTTCTGATTGTGCTTTTTGTTTATTAGATTACTTATATTACTGACTCAAATGGAGACATGCCTCCAATAGGTGTAATTGAAAATCAAAATGTGTTTTTTTTCCAATGGAAAGAAATGACTGAATTAGTTTCTGTATAAGTACATTAATGCTTCAGCTATTGATGATTCAGATATCAGAACAGGTAGATCCTCAAAATCTGCAGCTGGATTGTGTGAAGAAGTAAAATCACATTACAAAGTAGACAAAACCTAAACTGAAGCATTACATTGAAACAAGAAAGGAGTAATGTGAATGGCATATGTAGCAAGGCACAAGCTGATACCTGAAAGCACACACATATGTGTAAGGTTGTGAAAATCCACTCTGTACCAGCATAACCAGTCTCAGCTGTGATCCCAGAGACAGGCATTCGTAGGGTTAAACCTGTCCTGACCTGTCGTATGAAATCCCTGGTAAGAGGTGCTTTCTAACATGGCTGAACAGGCAATCTGTGTCATCTGAGCACAAGCTGCCATTTTCAAGACCAAAACGAGTGCAGGTGTGTTAGCAACTGCAAGACAGAGAGTGTAGGAATATAAGATGGATGGATGGATGGAAAAAGTTTCATCTAAGCCACATCACCAATATTCTGCCAACAAATGCACATATCAGCCTACATAACGAGCTGGGCCCTTTGTGTCTGTGATGCATTTAATGAGGCCTGCAACTGCTGCCCCAATCTTGCTTTACATTTTTTGCACAACTACACCCATATCCAGGCTCTCCACATATTCCCATTTAATCATTGTGATAGCTGCTGTCATATGACACCACACATGCTGGAAATAGTTTATTTTACGTAGATGTGCCGTGGTGGCAGACTAAATGTCTGACAGATAACTAAAACTCTGGAAACTATCTCCAAAATACTTTGACTGCAATATACAATGATTATGTTTAAAATAGACTTAAAGATGCAGCTTTTAAAATACAAATAGAGCTTATGCTTCTAAACCAGAACAGTATCTGTTCCAGTTTCCAGTTATAGCTAATAGTTCCACCAAAAAGCACATGGAGCCATGAAAATATCTCCAGAAAAGGTTTCTGCATATGACACAATGGATCCTTAATTTTCACACATGACCTTGTTTATCAAAAACAAAAAACCCTCAATTTCCAAATGTCAAGATGTCTTTGCTGGAATCACCTTTATTCCATTGTATCTTCATTTTATATCTTTTTAATTGTTTTGATCTATTTACTTTCTAGTCTAAGTAGCACAGATGCTACCATTAATGCTAACATTAATTACGTTGTTATGGTGAGGTTGTTTTAGACATCTCGTCAACTGATCGAGTAATCTGGCTAAAGTCATTGTCACTATGAATTTCCCTACCTGCATTCTTGATACTATCTTTTATCTCCCTTACTGTCCCCGATTTTCTCAGACTAGCTACTGTCATCCTCATCTTTGCAGCTCACCTCCTTACTTACACCTGTTCCTGAGACCACATGATTCCTGTCCTCCAAAACCTCCACTGGCAGTACCCACACCGCATTAAATTCAAAATCCTTCTGTTCACCCATAAAACACTCCACGACCTGGCTCTTTCCCATCTAAAAGACATGTTGCACCCCTACATTCCTTCCTGTACCATTTGTTCCACTAACACCGACCCCCTGAGCATCCCAAGGACCAAACACAAGACCTGGAGGGATAGCGCCTTTTCTGCCCCTGGAACTCTCTCACAATACATCTAACACACAGGTACATTTAAATCTGGATACAAAACTTCCTTGATTTACTCTTAAGTTAAAACTTTGTTAAAAATGTTTATATATATATATATTTTTTAGTTTTACTTCTCTATCTTGTTTTAAATGCTTGTTGTTGTTTTGACCTGTTTTTAACTTTTTCTTTATTGTGTAAAGTATTTTTGTGTCATCTAAACAAAATACATTATTATTATTATTATTATTATTATAATCCATCCATCATTTTCTTGGTAGCATTTTACATTAAAAATCTGTATTTATATGAAAATTATATGGTCATTTCGATGGCAATAATGTGTTATTTCTGTGTAATTAGCATTAATTACCTCTGATTACAACTAGGTAATAGAGAAAGTAATTATACATATTGTATATATGATAATATTGTAATAGTAATAAAGGTGAAATTTCAGCTGGAATGCACATTGTCATAGCCATGTGTACTCTCAGGCACTTGGAATTACAGTACAGCCGCAATGCAACATTATTTGGAATAATAAAAATGCTTTCGGTTTCAGTGGTTAAAGTGTGCTGCACTCAAACATTTAAAGACATACACCTCCAACTGGGTTTGATTTCAAGCTCAAGATCTATGAAACAGAAAAATATTTTCATACTGCAAAAATAGAAAAATTAAGTGTGTAAAAAATTAAATACACTGACAACGATCATAGTTTACACACAATTAGAGTGTTTATGTATACTGGAGGCCACTTTAAGCATAATCAAAACTTTATGTGAAAACAAGTTAAAAAAACAAAACAAAACAGTGATTAAAAGAAGTTTCTCTGAGATTTAATAAATATCTTTCATAAATAGTTGAGATCATGGCTGGAAGTGTTTGCCTCTTTAAACTCCTGGATTGCTGGTCAGCAATATCCTGTTGCTGAAATGCAAGTGAGGGCCTGAACTAACCCCAAGACCTGGGGTTTAGGTGGACAAAAGCACGGTCTACCATCAGCAGAGATTGCGAGAGGAAGAACAGCCGAGAGAAATCCATAAAGACAGGAGGAAAATGAGATTTAAGAACTTTGGCAAAGTAAAAAGAAGAAGGAAAAAAAATGGAATATATGTCAAAGTGAAATAATCAGAGTTCTGATCCTTAGATGTCTCCACACTTATTTCCACCACCTCTCCCTTCACCATCTGCAGAGAATACTGATAAAGGCTGAGAATGAAAAAGAGAATAATAAAAGAGGAAAGCTGAATATTGTTTTTGAAGCTACTGTGCATGAATTATATTTTGAATGATCATTTCTTCTCATAAAAACCAGAATCCGCATGTACTTCTGCTTATGGCTAATCAATTTCGCTGCATCTGACATTGCATGAAACTCATGTTTCATGCAATGTCAACAAAATAATATTGTGATATGTGGGGCAACTTTTTTGGCCAGGCAATGTTTATAAAACAGCAAACACTGGGAGGCTTGATGGAAGCATGAATCCTTCATATGTAATTAAATAATCTACCCTAAATATTTAGTAAAATGCCTGCTTCGAAACAGAAAATACAAGGCCATAGCAAATAAGAATGAAAAGTACTGGTAAAAAAAAGACATCAAGGAGTGAGGAGGGAAAAAATAGAGATTGAGAAAGTTGTCAATTCAATGTCAAATATGAGGGTTTCTGCTGGCAGACAGATCAACGTATTCTTCTTCTGTGGGTTGTTATACCAGCAGAGATGGAATAATGAGACTCCTGTGGTAGGACTTTGTATTGATAAGGGCATTTATGGATTATAATAGATTGAAGAAGGAAATGACACCTAGATGAATCATTATAGGAATTTAGAAACAACTTGCTTTCTACCTTCTGTTTATTTCTGTCACAACATGAATTCATTTTTATTGTTTTTTTGTTTGCCTTTTTTTTAGCTTGGGTATGTTATGAATAATAACAGCAACAATAGCGGTTGGTTGTTGAACAAAGCTGCACTCTGGAGGATACAATTGCTTTGTTCAAATAAAATGATGGCGTGAATTAGGGAGGCACACTTAAAACTTTCATTACATCTAAATTCTTTTGCAAAAATGTTTTTATTTTCATTAAGAGAAAACACATGTGTTTAAATGTTTGGCCTTTATTCAGATCAAGCATTAGTTATACATATAGATATAACCAGTGACAGGTCTGAGAGTAATAGACTGCAAGGATTTTCCCATTTGCTGAATTAAACGGCAGCAAGGAACCATATCACTGCTAAGATAAAGCATATGAGTAGCATAATCAAATCAAAAATGTTGTAAAATGCAGAATCCCACCTGGAGTTCCTGTGATTGCTTTCCTTTGCAGCATTTCACTTGTTATTACTCCCATTTTCCCATCAGACCTGTGGCAATATTTTGACTGTTTTTCTCTTGCATTACCACCTTTTTCTCTTCCTTCATTCTAACGACCTCCCTCGTTTCCTCTTTCCTACCCTACCTTCTCCGCCTTGCTGCTTCCCCACCGAAAAACTCATACATACACATTTCATCTTCCCTACAGAGCCGAGTGCGTTAAGCAGTGCTTGGAAATTAATGGCCCCTGAGCAATGTAGCGGTTCCAACAACGCCATGTTCAACTATGTGGCTGAGGCAGCGTTGGGATTGTACACATTCTACCCAGACAGATAAAAAAAACAGCAACAATGTAATTAATTGCAAAGAAGTCTAAATATCTGAATTTTGTCAAATCCTGAACACTTTAAAGTACTTGGAACTTATGGAGCATTAGTTGTTTGAGTTACTTCTTCAATAACCTTTTACTAAAGAGGAAGCACAATTATTTCAGACATGAAAAGCCATGCTGCTAACAAAAGGTTGTTCTTCTCCCTGAGTTACTAGAGCAGAACACTGCTGGGATACAGCAACATGTTGGTTTCCAATACTAAGGAAGCTGCCATTTGAAATACAATGAAAGTTAACTCCCAAAATTTCACTAAAGGAAGCCATGCAACCTTTGTAATGTAATATAAGCTTAATGAGAGTGATGCAAACTGGATTTTAATTAAGAAAAAGATACAATGTTTTACCAAATTGATTAGGATGTATTTATTTTATTTATATATTATTGTGTTTAGGGGTTTTGAAGTAACATCCTTATTCACTCTAAAAAGCCTTTTAGGAGTGGTTTTATGGGAATTTTTGAAACCATTTTCCCATAAAACCGGCACTGATGTGGGACAGGAAGGTAGAGTGAAATGATTCACATTACAGACTTTCTGCAAGAATCGTTTTGATGTCAATTAGTTTACTTAGGGCCAGATTAACTACAGGTTTGCGTGTACTAAAACGCGTGGAAACACATTGCACACGCTAAAAAAAAGTACAAACTGATCTACTAACAGTGAGTAAAAGGGTTTGCGTCTTTGCATCAAAGGTGCAAATTGCGCGTCCTCCTTGAGTTAGTACATTTGCCCAATGAATATGTAAATTGGGGCGTTCACACGCAATTTTGCGGGGAGTGGGAGGAGAACATGTAAATATATGATTTTA
>JBAMHX010000006.1:17266423-17299372 GCA_037177515.1 Pseudomugil tenellus | reverse complement strand
ACACGCTAAATCCTCATTTAAATAGGCGTGTCTCCAACACTTTGCACCTGCTGTCATTTGCGTGAGCAATCTTAGTAAATCACGTACTAATCCCGGCCTCACACACTAAATTCTAGATGCCACACGCTAATTAGTACACGCAAAATGAGATCTTAGTTAATTCGGCCCTTAGTCAGAAAATAGTAGAACATGACACCACATCAGATCGTTGCATTAATGATGTTGTTCTTAAGAATTTTAAAACTAACAAATGATAATATACACATTAATAAATTGCTGTGGATTTTTTTTTAGTGTTTGTAAGTTTTGGAGCACTGCTGGTTTAAAGTCTGCAGGAATTAAGGACTTTCACACTTTGGATGAGCAGTCTGGTGCTGAAGCAGCTCTGCAGGGCTGTCTGTTCCGGGAGGAGGAGGAGGAGGAGGAGGAGGGGACACTGTCCTTCAACATGGATGAGAGCTTAGTCACTGTCTTCTTCTTTGAGAACACCTCGACTGGTCTATCTGACATTAGTTTGGCTTAATTGTACATAGACAGTCCAGAAAAAAAGTTGCCCGGGATGTTTTATTCAAGGACTGTGGTCACATGAGCTGACAGTTGCAGACACAGTGTCAGAAGTGCTTTGAAACGTGACTAAGATTCAGTTGTGCAAAAAGTATTTCAGCGCTGCTTATGTAGAAAACTCCAAATAGACAAAAAGGTATAGTTTAGAAGAAATACTGTGATAAGAAAATACTCTTTACTGTCAAGGGCCAAATATCCTATTGTATGATTTTTGAGAAAATGGAGGCCAAAATATTCTCTTGCCATTCAGTATCACAGTAGGTCTACTGTAAAGGCCAAAAAGTCATATTTCGATGCATATTACAGGAAAACCTTGATAGGTGATGCAGATGTTCCTCTGGATTCTGGTGGACATCAGGTACCTACACAGTACTTTTACAGTACTGTGACATACTCTGAATGGAATAAGAGAATATTTTAGCCTCAATTTAAAAAAAAAAATACAGTAAAATATTTGATTCTTGACAGTGGAGATACGCGACATCCCCCTAAAAGAAAATCCAGAGACATTACTTTGTTATCCATCGAGGTTTTTCTAAAATGTACATCCTAAAATATTTTTTTAGATTGCACAGTGAAGTTTGCATGAGCTTTATGTTTAGCCATTGCGTTTAGACCAAAATGGTTTCATTTGCTGATGTGTTAATGTGACTTCATTATGAAGTTAGAATAAAAAAAAAAATGAAAAGAATAAATATGTGTAACTTTATTCAATTCAAATGATTGAAAACATCAATATCAGCAATTGGTTTAATTCCAGTATTAGTTTTATTTACTTCTTCATGTGCAATTTTTTTTCACTTTGAAGCGAATGAATTGGTTATGAGATTTTCTTTTCTGCCAAAAAAACGTAAACAGTATCGACCTAAAAAAATTCAGTCGAGTCCTACTCCTAACTGCTTTCCAGGTGCTGAAAAAGGAATAATTCTACCATATAGCTTCTAACTCAAACATAATGCCCACAATTACTGGAGAAAAAAAAATTAGAATTACTTTGCTGAAGTCTGCACTCTCTGAAAGCTTCTAGTTATTATTCTTAAATAACCCTTTGGGTTGACAAAGGAATCTGTCCACACCAATCCAGTTCCCCCACATCAAACTCTCACTCACATGTTCATGGATCTGTTTGGAACATCTGAATTTAATCATGTGAACGACGGTCCTGTTGAAAGCTTAAACATAATTTCTCAGTAGTCATGTTTGAATGTTTGACTGAGGTTGCTTATTAATGATCACCCCTGTATGTTTGGCATACAAAACATATTATTTATGTTAAAAATAGTGCATCTATGCACTGTCTTTATTATAAATATATGTTCAAATACTTTGCATTTTACAATAAAAGACACAGAAGCTAAATAAAACATAAGAAGGCTGAGATCCATTTGATGCTGATACTCACCTTTTTTAATCCATTAAAGATTTGAAATGACTTTGCACTTGCATTTGCTTCAAAAGCATGCTTCCATCAAATTCGGACATTTTTTTTATTCACACAAACCAACATAAACATATGGACAAAAACTGGAAAAAAATCAAAAGGAAATGTATGATTGTGTGTACTTCTGTACACACATACATACATTCACACAGATACAAATTCAGTTCAGGAAGTGTTGCCATTTGGGTCTTATAAAACACAAGTCTGAACATCAGTCACACTGGCAGCCACTTTGAAAGGATTGGGAAGCTTTTGAGCGGTCTCGGGAGTGATTGATGATCACAATAAATCACAATTAAAGGGTATCAGAGCAAAGAGCTGCGAAGTCCACACAGAGCTAAGTTATATGTGAGTGAAGTGTAAAGATTAGATGGCATTTATTAAATCCAGCAATTGAAACAAAAATCTAATTACATCAGTACACTGGGTATATCAGTACCGGGAAACAGAATCTCAGTGTAAATGTAAAACATCTGAGTGAGTCTGCACAACTACAATGCTAGCATAAGCTGCTAGGCTGCCTGAGTCGAGTTTGCATACCATCAGCAGGACCACTCACTGTACACCCCACTCAGATATAGTAGTGACAGTGGTGTCCACTGCTTAAGGAGTAAAAATTAAACAGCATTTTGATGGCCAGTGCTGATGTGGTGTATGATGCATCATCAGAACATCATCATTTGGAGTTTATAAGAAAGGAAAATTGATTAATATTCAAAGGAGCAAAAAACAAGTGCAACAGCAGCATGCCTGTTTAGAGCCCTCCTTGCCTGGATGATTCTCTGGACACCAACAAGGTTTACTCAAGCTAGAATAACACCAAAAGGCACTTATCAGGAGATTTTCTTTTCTCAATCACAACCTAAGCTCATTAAGTCTAAGGTAATTACAGCTTATATGCCCAATTTCTTGCTACAGTTGAATTTTTAAACAGTGTAGTGAGAGAGGGAGCGTTGGAGCAATTATACTGTAAATAGATGTCATATCTTAGCTCAATTACATTACTCTTAATTAATATCTTGCTGAAAGCTATGACCATCCTCTAATCCTGCATGTTTCTAAGCTGATGTGATTCTGACCTTAGGAAACAATCTGAGTCGGGTTCTTCTCAACATGGAAAATGTTTAGACGTGACATGGTCTGTGTTAGAACAGAGTCTCTGCATTCTGTGATGCACACAACCTTTATCTTTAAACGTCTTTAAACGAAGATGTTCGCAAGTGACTGGTCAGAATTACTCTGAACTTTTGTGTGACAACAGATCTTTAAAATGATTCTCCACAGGTTATAACCTGTCTTGTCCTTCATATATTGTCTCACTGCATGTTTTAATGATTAACTTTAACAGAAAAATAGCCATTACAAGATTCATGAGATTCTAAAATATGAAAGACTAAAAGAATAAAGCTGTGAATTTGGCTTTAAATCGTAAATAGTGATGTATAATAAGGAATAATCATGTGTTGTCAATAAGGCAGCTCTTGTTATGTTTAAACCTGAACATCATATATTATTTGAATGCACAAACCAAAGCAAATCTCAAACCAGCTACACTCTGGTGACATGCATGTTTTTCTAATCATCACTTGTTGAATATTAATTTTTTTATTGTTGCATCAATAGAAAAGCAGAAGTAAGAATAACATTTCCAGGCAAGCGTTTTTGTAGCAGCCTTAATCAAGTCTCAGGCATGATGAAAAACACTTATCAGACAAGTGTAATTTTAATTTTAAATCAGCACAGCTTTTATATCTTAAGTGATTTCACCAGTTACTTCAGCACCCAAAAGCACTGATAAAAGACAAAACATTGTGTGAGAATGATGACAATAAAATAGGGCTGAAAATAAATTTAAATATAGGGGTGGGTATGAAAAAGGGTGCATTAAAGAAATAAAACAAAGAAAAAAGGTTTAAGGTAAAAAAAATGCTCAGCAGAGAAGCAGAAAGTTGAAAAGATGCAAATACTGAATAAAGAAATGTTATAAAATAAACATTGCTGTGATAAAAAATGCAGGAATAAAGCAAGTTGTAGGGTGTGGGAGCAACATGTTCATCAGCATCAGAAATGAGGAACTTTTATCTTATGGATGTGCATCATATGTATCTATGTGCTTTTTCTCATGAACAAAGCAAACACACACACACACACACACACACACACACAAACACACACACAATCACCATAGCATTCAAGACTAAATGGAATGTTTTCTAGGAATAAGCGGTAGAAAATGGATGGAATGTTTTTTGCAATTTTTTCTCCTATCATGAAAAAAAACTGGCTCTTTTGGGTGCAGCCAAAGCCAGAGCAAGAGGGGATGGGGTGGTAGTGGTGGTGTGGGGCAAGGTGGTACTGAGCACTTCTGAAACCTGATGGGAAACCCAGGGTGCCACCTCAGGTGATTGACAGGTCAATGAAAAGGAGGGCAGAAATGACTTACACAGACTTCACAGATCAGCAGTGTCACAAAATCAGTTCAGTGTCAATTTAAAGTGTTCCCTTAATTCATCATCATTAAAAAGATCTTGATATTTGGCTGCAGATTTCTAGAAAAGTATATATCAACTATATGTTAACTCTGTTAATCAAATTTTACACAACAATAATAATAAACAATAAAGAAGTTCAAAGATCAATATGTTACGTTGCACTAACTAAGCTAGAGGTTAATTTAAACAGAAGGCTACTGGATGATTTTAAAAGAAGCTATTTACCTTTGATTTTTATTAAGAACCTATAATAAAAAAAATCATTTTTCATCCTAACGTTAGCAACATTGAGAGCTGCCACACAGGTCATTGTGTTGTGACACAAGAATTCAAGCATCTCTTAAACGTCACCACAGTTATTACAGTAAAGAACAAGGTCAGGTGTGTGAGAGTGTGTGAATGAATGTGAGAGATACAGACATCTCTGTTTTTACTTTACATAGGTAATTCTGTCCATTTTTAGGTACTTGCAGAAGCTTAGCCTGATGTAGCAAAAATATCAGGCCATTAGAAACTATGAGGGCAGTGTTGAGCAATAAAGTTGACGTGTGACAAATGAAGATGGTGAGTAAGAAGTTGTATTCAATGGCCTCTCAGAGCATCACTATCTACTTAACTTCTTTTTTTGTGTCTCCTTTTGAGACATAATGTACATTAAGATGAGACACTGCGAACACTTCTCGTACTTGTCACCAGGTCTGTTATTGTTTAAAATGGAACTCTGAGATGAACTTTGAACTCTGCACTGCCCTCTACTGGAGGTTTTCCCTAACAACTGTATCAAAATAAAGGCTGTATGAGAGTATGAGGACAAAGACATTTGAAATGGACCAATTTATGTATGTAAAAATAGTGTGAAAGAGCCTTTAATGAGAAGAACAGATATCTTAGTATATAACTCCCCAGATAAAGTATTGCTCACTGTTCAAACACATGTTTAATAGTCAGCTCTATCATTGGATGTAGCTATGAACAAGTCTTCTCATAACTTGAGATACTTGGAAAAAACATTTTGGAGATTAAGTGTCGAGAGATAAGTTGTTGGTTATTGACTATGTAGAGCATAACCTAACAGTGTTTGGTAGTGATAATCATTAGGCCTTAATAAGGCTGCATGTTTACAAAAAGTAAAAACATGCTGACCTGTCAAAAGCATGAGCATAATCAGCAAGGACCTTGGCTATAGGAGGCTAGGTAGGATTAAATGAGACATGTGTAACGTCTTTGCATAAGATTGCAAGTCCTTTGGTACACACATCCCTGCAGGTGTACCCATTGTGAATGAAAATATAAAATAATATGATATTAGTTACACTGGGATAGTAATTTCTGTCTGACTTGGAGCTCATACCTAGATTAAAAAAAACCCTGAATGTAGGCATACTAGTCCAAAGCACACATCTGACAGACTTCAGAAATGTGTCTGAGAGATCTTCGTCCTTGTCCTAAGAGGATTGATTGGCTGAAGCAGGTAACTCAAAAGGCTTCAAATGCCCTGATGAAGATGTCAGAAGGACTGTGGGGTCCTTGTCAAGATGAAAGAGAACAAGAACTGGGTTTATTAGCTATGCTATCGTCTAAAGCCTGCTGTCCGACACAGCAGTTTAATGTCGTCTGGTAAGCAAGCTAAGCAAAACGTAATCAGCAGGCGATGCCTTTTGAGTTCATGCAGACTTTAAGGTTATCACTCCCCCAACTAGCACATAAAGAGCATACTCCCCATGTCTTTGACTTTTCTGCAAGAGGGGGGTTTCTTTTTCTGTCCTCTGACAGTAACAAGATAATTGTAGGAAGTCATTCACCTTTAAATCTGACATTATTTCCCCAGGTGATACCATTTTGCAGTGAGTGCCACTATTTGAATAGAGAAGTGGCTATAAATTCAAAGAAAACTGAGATAATGTCTTTCACAATGACATTTGTGGCAAGAGAGAGATGTTTTATGTGTACTTTTAGAGTGGAATTTGAAAGTAAGGAAAAAGACAACGACTGAGATACCCAGAACTACATGATCACTGGTGTGCATGTGAAACAACTCATTGTATTGTACATTCATGTACATATTTAATACAATGCACATGCTTCGAAACATTGTCTTATTACCAAACCTCTTATTACTCTGACTAGATTTCGTCCAGCTCGTTCTCATCCCTTTCAGTTCTACAGATGTGTTCGTAGTTCAGCCAATGATTTAAGGAATAAGAGACAGGTACACATCCACTCACAAGGGACACTAAGCCATTCCTTTATGGTGAGGACTTCTACAAAACAAAGCATTGTGTAGACAGACTTAAAGCGAGAACACAATAGTCAATATACTCTACCATTGGCTTAAGTTTTATGTCATAACTTTGTGAAATGAAAAGCCTTAAGAAATGTCATACTTGTCCTACAGACAATGGCAAAAGTGTCCATGTAAAACTGGAAGCATAGGAGGGATCATGTTATATTTTGTCACTAATTAACGTCTTTTGAAGGTTAGATTAAGCTGAGCAACCTGCTAAAATATCCTCATCATGAGGGAGAAAACACAACAACCCTAAGAAAGAAACAAATAAAAGATCAAGCAAAAAGCTGCATGCTATCTTCTTTTACTTCACCCTTAAGACCAATTTCTGTCCAAATTTGTCCATGTATGCAAGATAATCCCACATATCTATATTCATTATTCACCACAATGAGATACAATGCATGTACAATGCATTATACTCATATGTCTCCCTTCAAAATAAGCATTAGGCATCTAATGTAACTTTCTACACCACAGCTCAGTTGTTTCCTCATTTACCCCATCAACCTTCCTTCTTCCATATGGTTATATCCATCAACTACCTAGCTATCGATCAGCCTCAGCGCTACTTTCTTCTGTCTGCTCGCTGGGTCGAGCTCATCAAACATCCCAGACATTATTGTGCATTAGACAATGAAGATGTGCTGCAGGGAAAACCCATTAGCTTATATAGAGAGAAGTTGCATGAATAGAAGTGTCTATGGTTTGGGTGAGATGATCCATCTTGCTCTCTTGGGCAGACATGCTGCAGGTTTTGTGCTTTAGGTGACTAAACACATGTTCACATGACAGTGTACTTTTTTGGTGGATTTGCACGTAAATGTCACATATCGTGACATGGCTGAAAAGTTTACATGAAAGGAAACTGTTAGATCCAATCCCCAAAGACTCAGGTCAACTAGTCTAGTCCAGACCAGAATCCAGACTAAACATGGAGAAGCAGCATTTAGCTGTTATGCTGCAAAGAATTGAAACAAACTGCCAGTAGAGATTAAACTTTTACCAAATGTAGAAACATTTAAATCCAGGTTAAATACTTCTCTTTTTTCGTGTAGCTATAAATTAAACCTGCATGGTAACTTTTTAATTTTGTTCTTTTTAATGATTTTAAATTAATTTATCATTTTATTATGAATCTTGTAGTTTTTATTCTCTTTTTTTATTTCTATTTCAACATGTGTAATTCTTTTAATGTTTTAAATTAAATCTCTTTGAATTTTTGTGTACATGAAAGGTGCTATACAACTAAACTCACCTTCCCTTGCAAATTTTTTTTCTCTAAGGGTTGTTGTCATACACACTTAAACTTTGTCCAGAACTGGTAACCTTCAATTTCTTTTTAAATCTCTTGACAGTTAATGGAGAACAATATCATCTTTATTTATGGTCTTTAGGCACCATTCATCTATCTATGGTGCTTAAATAGAGACATGCCCAAAGTCTGATAATAACAGATTTCATTATAATTTGTAAGGAACATTCTTAATGGCCTCAAGCTTTGTCTTCAGATTCAAAATGCTGTCTTGTTAATCTGAATGGTAAAATTTGGTAAATTGTTCCATAATAATCTGTAGAAAGGCTCTAAATGTGTTACTACTAGTCATTTGGACCTTTAGTGTTGTTAAACATTCATTTATGCAGGACAGTCAACTGAGCATGCATGTGCTTTTACAGCTATACCCTGACATTTATATTGGCCGACTGAGAGTTACCCAGAAAGACTGGGAGGCTGCTGCTGGTCACAATACAGATATGATGCACCAGTTGTGCCCTGGATGTTTCCCTCTAAAAATATAACACTGTTTTCCTTTCTGTGAAGCCTCTCTAACCACAACGTTACTTCCCATGCCTACCTATTTTCACTGTCTATGCTTATTCAACCAGTTGGTCCCATCTGTCCATGTGACAGCAGCCAAATTTCCCGCTTTTTGGCTACCACCATATTTTTTTCTGGGCAAAAAACTCAGTCTAGTATACTTGTTTCTGGATTGGAGGGAATGGTCTAATCATGCTGAAAGGCAGTTAACTCTGTCTTCCTTACTTATATCTTTTTAATTACTAGATACATAGTGTTACTTTTTTAAAGACTTCCTGACATAAGGCAAGACTTCAAGAGGAGCTTTCACTTTTTTATTCAGAGCATACAAAGAACAAATTCCTTTTCATGCTGTGCTCCAAAGTATGACCTTTTCATCCAGTGTTCCATCTGAGGTGCACCTTCCCATCACACTCTCATCAGTCTCCCAATACAACATGTCACCCATCTCAGTGGACAGACTGCCTGTCAGTGAAGGCTCACCATCACTCATTATTGGACTCAGTGGGTGGCCCTTGCCCAATGCCTTACTAACCCCCAACTGGGCTAGATGACATAGTTTACCACTGCTGTCTTGGCCATTTTTAGTTGTGAGCATTTTGATTTTAATTTGCAGAAACCCAGGTATGTCTGGAAGGAACTGGAAACAAGCTCTTACATTTAGACAATAATCAGACAGTAGATTTTAAAAAAGCCTATATTTTTGTCTTTGCTGCTTATTTTTTATTATTAGCTATGTTAGCACAAAGAAATCAGTTCTGAATGGTATTTGGTGAGCTGAAGTACAAATAATGAGTATTAAAGTTTATAGATGAAAATGTCATTCTCTGCTTTGACAGAGGTTTTTTGCACTCCCAATTTGTTCCCAAAGTCATCAGTGCTGAATTTTGGCAAAGAGCTAGAAAAAAAAATTCCCACTCAGTATAACTTTTCTATTTATTGCAACTATGTGTGGAAATGTTCCTTGAAGAGCTGAGTATTTAGCCTTCTCTCAAAAGTGGATAAGGACTCTGCAGATCGGAGTTTGGCAGTTTGTTACACCACCAAAGAACAAGAGGAGAAAATTCTAGCTAATGACTTAGCCCTATGCAGTGTTGGTAGTGCTAGGCGTCTTTCACTGGTTGAGCGTAACTGTCTAGAAGGAGTGTAGCTCTGGGTTAATGAGTCGAGGTAAACAGGAGCCGTTTGAGTTATTGTTTTGTAAGCCAGAAGCAAAACTTTGAATTTGATACGTGCTGTAACTTAAAGCCAGTGAAGTGTGATTAGCAACAAAGTGACATGAGCTTGTTTGGGTTGACTGAAGACCAGGCATTCTGAATCATCTGCAGAGGCCTAAGCAAGCATACCGGCAGGCCTCCCTGTCAGGACTTGCAGTAGTTAATGCGAGATATGACTAGAACCTGAACTAAGAGCTGTGTCGTGTGTTCTGTTAGGTAGAGTCGGATTCTTCTGAGGTTGTAGAGAGCCAGTTGCCAGGTACGGGCAACTGAGGCATCATGGACCTTGAAGGTCAGCTGGTCATCCATCATGACACTAGGATTCTGGGTGGCAGATGTAGGAATAAGTGCGATCAAGTCAAAATTCACACTTGCTGGTGGAGGCAGGGAAGAATTTGCTGGACAAACTATGAGCTTAGCTTTTGAAAGATTTAGCTGAAGATTGCGAGTCTTCATACATTCAGAGATATCAGCAAGGCACGCTTATATTCTCATTGAAATGTTATACTGTCTGGTGGAAGGACAGGAAAAGCTGAGTGTCATCTGCATAGCAGTGATAGGAGAAGATATTAAAGTTTATGACTGCACCAAGTAATGATGTGTATAATGAAAAGAGAAGAAGGCCGAGCACTCAGTCCTGGGGAACACCTGCTTTCAACACGTGATATGGACACTTACACTTGCCAGAATCCTGTATCTTAAAGGTTCTACCTGTGAGGTCGAATGTGAGCCACAAGAGGACAGAACCTGAGATACCAAACTCAGACATGTGGAGAGTCTGGTAGTTGACCGAGTCAAAAGCAGCTGACAGGTCTAGCAGCATAAGGATTGAGGATTGACCATTGAATCTGGCAAGCCGTAAGGAATGAGTAACAGAGTGTCCCTGCCTAAAGCCAAGGATCAAACAGTTATCATAAAGGAATTGTGAGACCTGACCAAATATAGCATGCTCAGGTAGTTTTGACATGAATGGAACTAGTCAGACCGACTGGTAATTTTTTAACCTGGGATGGGTTGAGTGCTGTTTTTTTTTAGCACCAGGTGATCCGAGCTTCCTTGAAAACAGGGGAAGACATCAGATTTTAGAGAGGAGTTGATGGGTTAATATAGATTTTATTGTAAGTAGAACGCTCTGCCAGATGCCTATAGGGGCAACATCAAGTGGAAAGATGGTGGGTTTAGAGTTTACTAGCAGTTTAGAGATTCCATCTTCATCAATTTCTTTGTCACAGTGACCAAAACTTGCATTTAGAATCCCATCTAATTAAGACCAGTGAAAAATAGGAGCTTCACTTAATGACCAAAGCCCCTACCTATTACAGTTTTCCAGTGCAGGTACTTTGTGTGCACTCTTTGTTTACAAAAACAGAAGACAAATTTATCTTGTTGCTATGAGGTGTATATGTTTGTGTGTATTTTTTACAACATATGCACAAACAGTCTGAGTGGTTGTTTGTCTCTCTATGTTGGCCTTGTGATGGACAGGCGACCTGTCTAGGGTGTATCTGCCTCTCACTTTCTTATTGCTGGGATATGTTTCAGTTACTCATTTCCCTGAATTGGATTAATTTGTACAGATAATGAACGGACAGACGAACGAATGAACAAAGGAAGGAAGGAAGGAAGGAAGGAAGAAAGGAACAAAAAATAGATAGACAGAGTACTAGTAGTGTATAATTCAGACTGCATGATGCAGCCCTTTTTCTTCGCACTCTACTATTCATCAGTGAAAAAAAGGGAAACAGAGCCCCGATCGAAAGGAAGCTGGCAAACAAATTGAGCTAAAAGGTCAATCATCCCCCCCTCCCCCATAAAAGAAAAAAACACATCAACTGACTTTAATTAACAAATCAGCTGAAAATACCAAGAACCAGAGGCTATAAAAATATCTCAGTTAAGGTGCTTCTTCCTTTATAAATGTTGATAATTAGGTACCACTTTACAGACCTGTGAATGGATGTTAATTATTAGCAAATATAATTTTTGTATCTTTTCGGATGCAATACTTTTTAATTGTCATCCCTTTCCCAGTTATGTTAAGACAAAGAGTAGGAACAACAGGTATTAAAACTCTGACAACTTAAATCCAACATTCAGTTGAAGGATAAGAAACAACTGAATTTATTTTGATTTCCATCATTATAACCCCACACGGGGTCAACAAAAGAAAAGAGAAGCTGAGCATGGCATTAACTGCAAATAGACCAGAAGTTACTGCACAGAGTAAAAAAGGCAAGTCAGGGGATGAACAGATAACATAACAAGAGGTGGCAACAGAAAGTAAACCAGATGAGAAATGATGGCACAAAAAATAAGAGTAAGAAAGTTTATGTAGAGATGGAATTGGAGGGCATCGGGGGCATATGGCGGGAAGAGTTGCATGGCTACATTGCAGAACCAAGGAATAAAAATGAAGGTGAGGGACTAGCAGATGTATGATTCACCAACTCATCCTTCTGCCCTGGCACTAAGCCACATGAAACAAGCAAGGCAGAGAAAAAAAGAAAGGAAATATAAACTGATGTAGGAATATTGAGGTAAACGATGATATAAAGCTGAAGAAATTAGATAAATGCAAGGCCACATTCTAGAAAATTGTGCTTACTACATCATAAAAAAGATGATCTGATCCATGCAAGTGTTAAGGATCGTGAGAGCTCAGGAGAACCCTAATAAAGTAGCTTGTGACAGCTGATAAGATAATGAATTTTAAATAGCTATGCAGAGCAATGTTATTCTTCATTTGAAATGAATCATGTACATTAAGATAGTAACTACTGCTATTCATTTTTACATTTCTTAAGACTTTCTTTTCAATAAAATATTTTTTTGTCCGAATCAGCCAATGAATCCAGTAACATAAGCCAGAATCCCCCATAGTGAGTTTAAAACTAGGCCTGCAAGAGCTTTGGTTCCTGTTGTCATGCCACCACTGTAACTGTCCTGCTCTGCTCTACCAGGGGGACTGCCCCAGGGGAGCTAATTAAGAATGTCCGCAGCGCCGCTGACAGCTGCTCCAGCCGCAGCCTCAAGAAAAAGCCTGGGTCTGCATCACTGATAGCGGTAAACTGACGAACTGGCCTGGAGGAGAGGAGATGGAACTGAAAGAGTCAGATGGGGAGAAGAGGATCAGTAAAAACAGTACTCAGCCTGATAGCATCAGGGGATCATGGTGTTTTAAGAGAAAGAGGGAAAAAAACCTTTATGGGGATTACAGCCCATACTGTTACCCCAGGTTTTCTTTATTGCAGTTGGGCATTGTGGGTTATGTGAAGGTCATTAGATCAAATTGGACTAATGACATTTGAACTGCATGTGGTGCTGCAAAATAAAAAAATGGCATCTTTCCTATGACTGAAATACTGATTCTTCTTCTAAGTGGCCGAGAAGATGCCTTTAATGTATGGCCGATGTTTTGCTGCAGCTTAACTTACCTATGATGTTATTGTTCATGCTGTTGAAACCTCTCAGACATTTGTGAATTTTGGGGATTAAGACCATTTCTATTCAACTGATTTACACAGATTACTTTTCAAATATAAATGTATTATTGTTTATTCTCTGTTCTGTTCTTCTGTTCTGTTCACTTGAGAACTTGCAACTCCAGCCTTTCCCCTTATCATTCCATCATTTTCTACCTTCCACTCTTGTTCATATTTCCATAAAGTGCAGAATAAAAATTTCTTCATCATTCCCTGTCAAACATGTGGAAAATCTCTGAGGTGGGTAAAGTAAGAGTGAGCTGTTTGATGTTTTGAACAGTGTTCCTGAATCAGGAGAAGTTTTTAATTGGGGCCTTTGAGATAATGCTTGTGATGCAGCTCCTCAGCAGGGGGGTGGTGGTGGTTATGAGGTGCATTATATATTCCAGGAGGCACTCCTGTGCTTCTTTTACATAATATAGAAGGAAAAAATCCCTACTCATTTTCTCTTTTTTTCTTTTTTAGGAGTTTGCCCAAAACAACCTTGGAGCCCCACAGCAGGAGAATTTGTATTTAAGAATATTTTGCATCACTCAGTAACAGGAAGTTAGTTGCCAGAAGCTGATTAAAAGCTGTGAGTACAGGTATGAATAGGTATGCTCCCTTTTTATTACATTCGTAAACTGTGGGCTGTTTTTTGGTAAACTCTGACAGTCATTTCTGGACCAAATGACTTGACATCCAGTTACACTGGCAGTCACCCATGGGCTTAAGGCGGGGTGAAAAAAAACCTTGTGTCATGTCACAAGATCAAACCGTCATGCAGAAACTCCCCCAGCTGGTACGATGCGGGAATTTAATCAGCAGTTTCATGATGCTGGTCAGCGTTTGAATGGTTTCGTCTTTGGCTTTAGTATAATTCACATTTAATTTTTCTAAAGGAAAATTAATATTTAGGAGATAAGATGTAAACTGTCCTCAGCATTACATAGAGGACAATGCGTTCACCAGCACTTTATCAGATCCACCTTACTAGTACCAGTTTGGACACCCTTTTACCTTCAGAACTGTGTTTTTCACCTCCACCAAGGAGGTTATGCTTTTTAAGATGTTTGTTTGTATGTCTTTTTTTATCAACAACTTTACACAAAAGCTACTGGATAGATTTTATGACTTTTTTTCTTTGAATGGGTCTTGATCTAACTTCGATTTAATTAAATGTTTCTGAGTGATCCGAATTACCAACTGGATCCAGGAATTTTTTTGAAGGATTTTTATCATTGCAGCATAGGGCTATTTTCAGTATATTCACATTTAACTCCACAATATATAGTAAGGGGGCTTGGCAAAAAAAAAAAAAAAAAAAAAAAATCCATGAGAATGGTTTACAAGAAATTAAAGTTAGAGTTTGATCTTGAGCCAAGGAAAATTTTGTCTGCTACCATTCAAAATAGGAAAAGTGAAAATGTTTACCACTGCAAGAGAACACATTGAGATATAAACGTGCAATAAACACTGCAACATAGTCAAGACTGTGGATTTACTACCACTGAATGTTGGAATCTAACAGTTGAACCATATAAATGCAGAACTATAACATAGGGTAGAAATCACAATATGATTGGAAATTAGATACTTGTTGGAGATCTGAACTCTCTGAGTGCTTTTGTAGTTCTTAAAGGCATTGATTACACAACTTACTGGGAACATTCCACACAGATTTCCCCTCAAATTGACATCATAACATCAAAGAGTAACAGTGGCTTTGTCATTTACACATCTATGAGAAGCTCCTGTTCTACCTCATTAAGTGGCATATCCTTGTATACCTACCACTATTCAATTAGATTTCATTCATTGACACGTGAAAATAAATGCTTTAACTGTCTTTGAGAATATTATTTATTCTAATGTGAAGGATGTGTTATTTATGAGATTTTTTATCCAGCACAATAAGCACTGTAATTCTGGTACAGTAATGTCTCATCCTATTGCTACTTCGTTGTGTTGGACGCCCTTGAGTTTTGAGTAAATATTGGCTGAAGATTAGCCATGATCTCTGCCTTTCTCGGTAACAATGTATCTGCTCACTTCAAGCATTGAAGGCTTAATTCATAATCAAATAGCAATATGAAGCAGTTAGTGGAGTGGATATTCTCCTGCCAATCAATCCTCAGCTTCAATGGTTTGTTTAGATTGAAAGTCACCTTTCCAGTCACTTGAATGCCAGCTTTTCTGCCACCCACACATGTACAAAGGCACTTTACTGAATTGCACATATGCCTCCCACTCTGTGCAGAGTGAGAAACCTTGTGTCAGTTTCCATTCATCAAAAAATATTTAGATGGCACTTAGCAGAGCGTCTCTTAACAAAAACTATGTAATGAGTGTTGCATTACTCTCTTCTGTTTCTGCCAAATGATTCCCTTTCACTAACTGTATCTTACCAGCATGAACACCAACCCACACAGTGACTTTTTTTCCTTTACCTCCCACAATACAAATACAATATGCAGTTTTCTCTGAAATATTATTCACCTTTGCATTGTTGCTCATTGTGCTTGCAAACTAGGTGCAGACAAAGCCACTGTTGAACAACACACAGTATATCCATCCAGCTACATTAAATTGCCTTCTACACTATTCAGAGCTAAAGACAAGAACTTCTTGTCTCATTGCCTTTCGCATCCCATGCATGACAGGGTTTAAACCTCCTTCCTCCGAAGGGATCCTCTGTCAGTTCTGACATATAGTAATAAATATATATAAATAAATATATAAATAAAAAGGGGATTTATTGCTTATAGATTGGCTGTAGGGTGTTAAAGGTGAAGAGTATAAGGGATTAATGATACAAGAAGCCGATTTTTTCTGACAGGCCAGATCTGACATGTAATTAAAGAGAGAAAGCAGTTGCTGCAATTAAGTGAGAATGGTGCTCCTAGAGTCAAGTTGTCCCTGTCACTTACAAAGCATCTTTGGCCTATAAGAAAACTTTAAAACATCTGTGCTTAAGTTGAGAGGCCCAGAACATTTATTTCAGTCCTTATTTCCGCTCACTTCTGATGTGTTCCCAGGTTGGCCGAGAGACATAGTCCCTCCAGTGTGTCCTGGATGATCATTGGGTCCTCCTCAAAGGGAGAAGGAATGAGGATGAACGAAGGAAAAAGGAAGGAAGCAATAAAAAGCACCCCCAAAATAGTAGAGAAAGCATCCTACCTAGTTATTTTTATGACTAGAAGAAATGTAGATCAACTGGTAAGTTGATTGAAGGCTTCAGCTTCTTTTAGACCATGACAGATCGATGGGAAGTATGTATCTGCATCACTGGCACCAATTCCCTGTCAGTTTCCTGCTTCATTCTTATTACACTCGTTGACAAGACTTCAAGATAACTAAACCTTTCCACTTTGGACAGGATGTCATTTCCCAACCAAAAACAACTTTTAATGAGGACAATGGTCTCAAGAGGCATATATGACCCTCTTCCCAGTAGTTTCTTTTTTTGCTATGATTTGGTCGAGTAAAAGTTGAAGATATTTAAATGAACAGATGGGAGAGTATCATCTGTAAAAGACCCAGCGCTGCATCCACCAAACCAGACTCCACAATACATGTAAAATGACAGCTTTGAGGGAGTATTAACACTGGTCATACAGGCAACAAATAGCCCAGTATGTCATACTCCCAACCTGAATCGAGGAAGATGGCTGCCCTCCCTGACCCGGGTTCTCCCAGAGCTTTTGCTTTCCTGTTAAAAGAAAGTTTTTCATCCCACTGTTGCCTCATGCATGCCGAGGATGGGAGATTGGATCGAAGTCAAGATTTGATGCAATCTTTCTGGTTTCTCCTACATAGGCTATTTATTATGAATTTGCTCAAACTGATGTCTGTGAAGCACCTTGAGACGACATTGTCATGAAATGGTGCTATACAAATAAAGCAAAATTGAATTGAATGGAATTAGAAGACTTCACCCAAGTCCTGCCTTGTTGTTCCTAAATCCCAGTTAAATAAGTGTCTGTTTGACAACAAAATGGTAACAGAAGCTCAACACAAGTCAAAATCATGCTTCATTGGATCACTGTTCAACCATATTATTAGAGATATAGCTGATGACTTCTGACCTTAGGTCAGAATTCCCCTAAAAAGAAGAGCTGCCACAAAGATTTACCTTCATAGACAATGTCCCAGAATAAGGCTTGCGAAGTTTCTATGTGTCATAGCCATCCTTTCAGCAGAGAGGTCAGCTAATCAAAGAGAAAAGATTATAGTTGACATCCTGAGGGAGGAAATCCTGCACACTCCAGTCTCCTTCAAGCATTCTTAAATAAATGCATGTGGCAGTTCAGAGAGAATGTATAAAAGGATACCAATTCTTTCTTTACTGCCTCTTTGTCAAATGTCTGCCCACATGGCAGATATTAATCAAGGTGGAAAGAATTGTTTTCTCACTGCTGCATGGCAAAAAAAAAAAAAAAAAACTTCATCTGTGTGTAGGGCAAAGGGAGCGGTAATGTTGCGTGACATTCTCTTCATATCGCAAAGCTAGAGGTCACCTCCCGGCACTGAGAGAAGAGAGATAATGAAAAATAACTCCCTCCATCTCTCACCTGTTCGCCCACTCTTCCTGCATTCATCAATCCTCTCTCTACTCCTGTCCTTCCATCTATCTGAACTATTGTGACACACAAAGTGGAACTGTGCAGCCAGAACATGCTATTTTTGTAAGGAGCACAAATTGACTCAACGGCTTTGATTATGCCAGAAATTGATCAACATCATCCTCTAATTACTGCAAGGAAAACAAATGGTACCGAAGTGTGAGTCATAAAGCAGGGAAATATGCAACATGCCATAATGGGGCTGTAATAGCTTCTCAGTTTTGACATCAAATGATTTTTTTTGTTAAATTACACCTTCAAATGAATTTGACTGGAGAAGACAAAATGACATTGTATTGATTAAAACAGTGTGTATGTTAGTTTCAAATGGAATAACAGAGTGTAACATGTTTTGTGAAAATCACTCTTATTAACTCCTAATACTTCCAAACAGAGGTTGCTCTAAATATGTGCTTGATGGGCACATTTCAATGACATCTTCAAAACAGAAAAAAGTCTAGATTTTTACAAAATCATTGCCTGATTACAACTAAATTGATTATTTAGTGTAATAAAGCTAGTGACTGGTGGTTATTTAAATAAAGACATTGTTAAGGGCTATTTTGAGATGTATGATGACATTTGTCTAACTACCACTGTAGCTGAGCAACATGGTTTCAAATACAGTACAGTGATTGGGATGGATGTAATGTTAAGCACATTTTTTTCTTTTCAACATTATTTTATTTGGAGTGGTGGACTGGAAATCATAATATAAGAGCACTATTTGACTCCTATGTGCTATTTGTGGAGATTTTGTTAACCATAGTGATTTATGTTTTTGCTTTTTTTTGTTTTTTAAGTGTAGCCTTTTGGAGCAAATAACATCAATCATAAGTCCAGGACACATAGGTTTAGTGGTAACACTGAGCTGCCAACATTATAAAGCTAGCTCATGCTACTATGGAAAATGTGTGGAATAAATGTGCATCTGATGGCTATCATTAAAACTTTCAACAGGTGTTTAAATAGTTTTTATGGCCGACCCTATTTTACTGGATAACATTCATGGTCCCTTGTAACACGACAGTTTCTGTTGCAGTATAATCTGTTTAGGCTCAGTTTTCAAGGGTGGACCCTGCGAGTGGCCATCATCTGCTCACCTCGGTGTCTGCATGTGCACAGATCCGTGTGCATGGTAACAACATTTTTGCAAATGAAATGAGTAATATTTAACTAACAGTTTACAACTTTTATCCACCAGAAGTAATGAATCGTCTGCAAAAGCTGTGAGTTATATCTGTAAAAATAGTTAATAATCACACGTCTTTCAGATGTGTAAAAGAACAATTTTCACTTAAAATAATAACGAGGTGAAAAAAAGTTAAATGTCACATACAGAGAGAAATTGAGATTTCAGTGTATGTCTAAAAGGAAACAAAACGTATTTATATTCCCACTAACAACTTCACAATAACACATCCATTATCTACCACTTAAAGGTTT
Organism: Pseudomugil tenellus; assembly: GCA_037177515.1. Lineage (NCBI taxonomy): Eukaryota > Metazoa > Chordata > Actinopteri > Atheriniformes > Pseudomugilidae > Pseudomugil > Pseudomugil tenellus. Next base: position 17,280,020 of record JBAMHX010000006.1, on the reverse strand, counting down.
TGGCCACAGCCCAGCATCAATTTTATTTATTACTTTTCAATAGGTTTTACCTTTTGATCTCCAAAGTCTGGCTTGTGGACAATAGTCTCTACCTGTGAGCGAAACAGCAATCAATACCTGGACTGCTTTATGTTTCTCTGCAATGTCTGAAAAGAGACCACAGAGCAGGTGCAAGAAGGGAGATGGCGAGGGGACTAACAAAACAAGACAGATGAGTGATAGCTTGGGGGCAGACACTCATCAGGGAAAGTGATTCAAGTCAAGTGATGTGCTCGGAACACTACCAGTGCATAAAGTCAAGCATGCAATGGTGACATTTCCCTGGCTAATCGTGGGAAAAACACTCTTTATAATGGTCTCACTCTAAAAAACTGCTGAGGAAATAACATTCTAATATTTTACTGTAGCAGGGCAAGAGGTGGTCATTAAAAACAAGAAGGGTTTAGAAACAAACGGACCAAGGTTGTTGCCTAGAAAATGTTTGTGGACATGTAAGGTCAAGCACATCCATCAGCATCTGAGGGGAGGTGTCCAGGTGGAGGCTGCTTGTTTGGTTGTGTTTGGATGCAGCCTTAATAAGCTACATCTGTCTCCCGACACCTACGTGTATTCTACTGCTGACAGTCTGCATATTTTATGCAGCTCCTCCACAGTTGCATGACTTCAGCTGCTATTAGATTTATTGTCATTTATTTGTGTCTACTTCTGCAATATGTGAGCATATTGTAATCTAACCATAACAGAAGCCACCAGGACTGAAAATATAAACTTACAATACTTAATAATGACAAAACAATTCCTTGCCTCTCCAGTATTTAGTTTCAGACTGCCGGATAGCTGGAACCTCGCTCACCTTGTGGCTAACCCGCTTTCAAACCAAAATAGCACATGGCAGCTATTCCTACTGAGCAATATGCAGAAAGATTGCTGTGCATTAACTCTGTAAAGCTGCAAAGTTTCAGGACAGAGGATCCAATTGAGAACATTTTAAGGAGCTTAAATTAGTTTAGAGACAAATTAAATGTGAATTATCAGTATTTAGAAGTAGTGTTCAGTCTCAGTTTACTCAGCCACTGAGCCATTTGGTATTAACAAATAAAGAGATGAATTGTCATGATTGGATGCAATTTTTCAGGAAGACAGTGTATAAATACACTTAGCTGTGTATTTATAAATGAGGAATTCTGGGATGGGGGGGGGGGGGGCCTTTTCAGACTCCCTGCCAAACTCTTCGCTCTTAGCTCCCCATGTTCTTTGCTACTGGCGGTCAATAATCTGCCCGGTGTGAGGGAAACATTAGCTGGTATGGGATGGAAAGAAGAGAGGAGTAGGTGGACAAGGTGAAACTGTGGAAGATGGGCAATTGAATGATTTGCCTTACATACAGGCCATGGAATAAGCCACTTTCTTCCCCCCCTTGGCAGATGAAGCCACCCACATTACAGTTATCATCTTAGACAGATTATAGACTCCCTTTTCTTCTGTGAGAACAGAATGATGCTGGTAGCCCTTTACTGCACCACCACCATTATGAATTCTCCAGTTGCACTGTTCTGTACTGCAATCAATCACATTTACAACCAGTTTGAGTTATTGCTTTTACTTGACTCCCCCTGAGTAGATATTGACCTAAACTGTTCCATCATGCCATAAGGGACAAATGCATTCCCAATCTGAATTAGATTACAGTCCTGCAATCCAATAACTACCAATAAACCATAAACTACAATGTGAAGTCTCTATAGTTGTTTCCGTACTGTAAGTCAACTCTGTGTTGATGGCAATCAAAAGATGGGTTCATCTCAAGCTATTTCAATCACATTCAGTCATTCAGAATTTATTTGTTGACCAATTTTCAGAAACACTGCATGAACCACAGCTCTAAATAATTGGGCTCTGAATATAGCAAAAAAATAAATAAACAAACAAAAAAAGAAACACATTCACAGGGACGGAATACAAACAACATAAAATCTGGATCTCTGATTTAAGAAGAGGAAACACAAGAGTCAATTATAAGAGCTGCAAAATTGTTAAACACTAAAGCTCTAAAAGGATGCTACTAGACTGTAAAATGGAATAAATTAAATACAACCACAACTGGAAAAAATAAAACAGTATTCAGTCATTTCCAATCTCATAAATGCCTGTTGTATTCCAAAGAGAAACTAATTAGATGTCACATTTTCTTTCACCTCCTTCATCTACTTTTCTATGTCCATATTTTAGTGCCATCATATTCAAAATGAGTTGAGATGGTAAAATGTCTCAGTTACAACATCTGCTCTGTTGTTAATGCTCTGTTGGGAATAAAATATGGCTTCGTAAATCTCTAAATGTAAATGATGAGCTTCTGATTTTCTTTATATTTTACACATCATCCTAGCTTTCAAATATGAATGCTACTCATTGGAAAGGATACATAGATGAAAATTTATGGTAGGAAATATATAATATTAAATTGAAATAACCTTAGAAAATACATACATTTCAAATAAAGAACTAAGAATAAATACAATGAAAATCACAAATACCAAAAAGTCCAGCTAGTAAAAATCTGTAGATATAAATAAATAAAGTGATATTTAAATAAAATCTTCAATTAGTTTGAAAACCATAAATACTACCTACTGCCCTCACGTCTCCAGCAAGGCTGCTTCCTTCATGAGTAGGCTAATGTAGTGAGAAAGGAATGCTGTGTGTTTCTCTTCAGTTTTGTCATTCATACAAATCAAATGACTCTGAGAATATCTAATCAGATATTAGAGAGGCCCAATATCACCAAGATTTTTATAAACTAATAATAGAACCTTAAATTTGATGCTAAAAATGCTTATATTTCAAATTTTCCAACCACAGTTGAAGAAGTGAACTGCAAAGCAGAGGTTGGTGGCCCTGCAGCCCGGAATGATGAGGCTGAGTGTTAGTTTGGTTAGGCTGAGATGGGACGTTCACCTGGGAGCATTTCTGAATAACCCATTTCCACAATGAAATGACTGATAGGCAAGAATAACGTGGCAGCAGTGCAGAGTGGAGTGGAAAGTAACAGGGGTTCGCCTGCCGCTGGTGTTACTCCAGTAGGATAATGTTCATCTCTCTCCCTCCTCAAACACCCTGGGGACCAGACTTAAGTATGTCAAGGCTCTGTGTACAAGTAGATGAGGGTTAGGGTTTCATATATTTCATACTGAGACTTTTTCTCTGTAGTCTCCCTCCCTTTCCAACCTTCTCTTGCCTCCCCTGCTGTGCAAGCTCTCCCTCTTTTCCCCACCTTATTAATCATCACTCTTCCCACCGATCATTTCTCATTTCCACCAGAGAGTTCACCCCCTTCCTCTCTTCTATCTTCATGGATGCGGATGCTGCATGCAGGGATGACTTTTGGGCATATTAGTGGTAGTAGCAGAAAAGGGGAAATGATGGTGATGGATGTTATGTCTGTCAGTCAACACAGCTCTGACACAGATGTGTCAGATGAAGACGGGATCTTTGAAGCTCACTTGAACTCTGTAGTTAGAAAGTTATCGTTTGCTGACAAAACGTGTGGGTGTTTGCATGTGTGTACATGTGGATTTTTGTGATATGGTGTTAGCTTAGAAGCAACTGGAGGTTTCTGTCTGTCAAAATTCCTCAGTGCATCTTCATTTCCACATCCATTACTTCAAACTGTGAAATGTCATGACTCTGCTACAGCAATATATCACATTTTTTCTTTCCCTTTTTTCTTCTTTACTTTGCACGCTTAGTCCTCCACTACAACAAGATGCTCCTTTAAAGTGTAATTAAGCTAAGAAGTCAGTAGTCTCCAAGGACTGCAGTGAAATAAATAATTGATAAAAGAGAGTGTTGCCTATATATGGCCCAGTCCTGGAAAGCTTCCTCTGCCAAACAGATGGACAAAACAAAGCCCAACACAGAAATCAGGTTTGACACACAGTTTGCTGAGAGCGTTTTTCCATTTTGGAAAGTTGCATTTAAATATTTGAAGGCAACTTGACAAAGTAAAGCTTCTGTATTTTTAAAGCTTGTAACTGAAGGAGAAACTTACTAAAAGGCCAACTGAACAAACATAATCTCTATAGCTAGACGTTAATTGATCAGAGTGTTCAGCTTAGATGGAGAAAAATGGCATCATTGAAGAATGGCTTCACTCAAAGAGTTGATGAGAAAAACCTGACAAGTGAATTAGATTTCTGCTGGTCATCCAGCTGCAAAACTCATGTAATAACTGTTTTTCCTGTCAAGGACGACTGGACAGAAACCTCCAGTTGCTTCTAAGCTAACACCATATCACAAAAATCCACATGTACACACATGCAAACACCCACACGTTTTGTCAGCAAACGATAACTTTCTAACTACAGAGTTCAAGTGAGCTTCAAAGATCCCGTCTTCATCTGACACATCTGTGTCAGAAGAATATAAATTTAATAATGAAGAATAAAAGAAGTTGAACATACATTAAACATTAAAACATGCAGTGAGACAAAACATTAAGACATACAGACAAGGTACAAGGTTAAAACCCGGGGAGAATCCCTCCAGAGATCTGTTGTCATACAGAGGTACGAAGCTATTCTGCCCAGTCGCTTAGAGACATCTTTATTTAAGCACTTTGGTTGTATGTGTCAGTCTTGAGTCTGTTCTTATAATATGACAGATAAAAAAACTGAGGTCTCGTCTAAAGATTTTCCTGATGGAAGGACACTGGCTTTGAAGATGGTTTAATAAGGTCAGAATGGCATCAGTTTAGGAGCCTTATGGTCAAATCTTTCGGCGAGACTTTAATTAATAAACAAGTTAATATATGAAATTTCCCCTACACTCAGTATACTGATGATCATTGATAATCCTCGGATGGAAAATGCATGTATACTAGTTTAAAATTTAAGTACGAGACAATTGCTTGCAAAAGCTGCAAGAGTGTCATTTCTGAACAACTTTATCTAAAAAACAAACAAACGAACTGGATCTCTGAGGTGGGAAATAGCAAAGGGATACGGTGTGGGTGGTTGGATACATTCTGATAGTTTCACAGCTTAGGTTGAGTGTTTTCTCTAAAACTCTTTCAGATTGGGGTATAGTATAAGAGGAGGCATTTCTTAAAGTATCAGTTCTAACTATCATTTTGCCTGCTTAAATGCTGGTCAAGACAAGTTTGGAAAAAAGAAGCACCAGTTATACATAATATAAGCCACTTTGTTTATTAATGGTGGACACTCCCAGTGGAGACTGAAATACTTGGGCCACAGGTTGTGCTAATTTAATATCTGACAGCTAAATTATTTAAGCTGTCTCACATCAGCACACCTTCTGAAGGTCTACCAACCCCCCCTCCCTTCGTACCTCTTGTCTACAAAGCTGAGTCGTTGCCCACGTCATGACACTCTCCCACTGATGTGACCGCAAGCCTTTCATGTGCCATGACAGAGAGATAGAAGGCGAGGGGGGATGAGAATGAGAGAATATCCCCACCACTCATTACAGTGTACTCATGTACCCTCCTGGGAGCTTACTGTCAAGTTTAATACATTTTAAGAGAGTTTAATCTCAAAATGGAAACCATTTATTATTAAAACTTGGGAGTGATTGAGCCATTTGCTTTTGACAGACGCCACAATGTGGTTTGGTTAAGAGTAAAAAGAAGTTAAGTCATTCACAAGGGTATATAACTCTTTCACTAGCTAATAACACATACTATGGCTTCAGCTGCATCAGATATAACATTAAGCCCCCCACCCGCCAATAAGATTAATAGGTCACAAAAAACTTAAAGGCAATTGCCATTCATGTACGGCAAAAGAATGGCTGCATGGTTTGTCTTGCTTTGGAGAAGGATAAATCAAACCCAAGGCAGAGGAGGAAACCAAGCATAGACATTTTTCTTCTCCTCACTTGGTCCATCATTTTAATGGAAAAGCTATGAATGTCTGTGTTGAGTGGAATATGTTCATTTGTTCCCTGCGGCCGTGTACAACACCTTATTTTGTGTCTGTGCTCCAGCAACCACCAGCAAGACAGGCTGAATCATTTTCCCTGGCAGGGTGAGAAAATGTGCTCACTTGTTAACGGGCAGAATGCAGAAGGGTGCTAGGAGGTGATAGTATGCTGACGTATGTCAACTATTCTGGGCTTTGTTTTATCCTGACTATGGTGTCTTTCTGAGCTTCAACTAACACTAATAGAAGAAAATTTATAGTTAATAAAAGTGAAAGCAAAGAAAAAAATCTATATTGTCTATAATAACGGCACAGAAAATTCTACTCAATTGAGTAAAATAACTGAAATGATGAAATGGTGATTCTTAGATGCCTAATTTTGGTACACTGTCAAAGTTTATTGGCTCATATGATGGAATGAGTCTGTGGTAAATATCAACAGAAAAAGATTATTTTTTCTGCACATTTCCCAAATTAATTCCTACCATTTTCAAACTGGGTTAGAGAAAATATGACACATTCATAAAGCAACCCTCCTCAAGATCATGAGAAGTTAAATGTCCTCCATCCTCCATCATAAGACTCGTTACCCAAACACTAACTGAATATAATGACACATTTGTTCATTTCTTGAAGTTGGCTGCCACCCAGAAGGGTGTAGCCTGGTACTTTTGGCTTGTATATATGTTGCCTTTCACAGCAGCACACATGCTCAGGTGTAAAGAAAGAGGGTGTATGTGTGTGTTGCATAGTTGCAGGACAGGAAATGTCAAACCAGCAAGCTTATCTTAACTGTCCAGAACACCTGAGGCGTCCTTTCTGTTTTTCATCACGATGCGTGTGTCCGTGCATGCTGCTGTGCACCTTGGACTTCATGTGGAGAAAGAATCATGAATACTAATGACGTTCTCTGAAAGAGAAGGGCTGTGACTTGACTTTCAAAGGAGAATTCTCAACGGCTCTCCCCCCTCAACCCCCATTCCCCCAAACACAACCCACACAGCACCTGACCTCCCCTGAAGCCTGAAGATAAAATAGTGATTATCAAATATTACTAAATATTAGTATTGGTGAAAGACAAGGGCAGGACTGGAGTTAAGAGGGTCTCACCCTCGAATTTTGCCGGGGGGTGGGCAGGTAGAAATATTGCTCGAACTGGCAACACTCCAGCCGTCATGCTTGTCCGTGATAGGGTGGTTGGATGGGTGTGGGCAGCAGCTGAGCTCATCACTATGCATGTGTGGTCAAGCCAAACAAACAACACCACACAGAGACCAACAAACAGTCACTGTTCTCTCGAAGGAAGTCACTTTCCACATTCATGGCTTTGAAACAGCACAATTAAAAATAACCAAAACAAAATGATATGATGTTCTGCTTCGTATTGGGATGGTAATTATATACATAAGTCAGAAAGCTAAAGAAAACAATACTTCTCCAGTTTTTCCATGGGACACTACATGGTCGGTTGTCACTATTACTAAATATAGTGCATCTATCAAAGAAACCCAACATTAACATTAGCTCACCAATATAGAGCACCTGTTGCTGAAGGTTATTTCACAATATGCACTAAAATGGCACTTTATTAAGTCCACTTTGATTATAACTTATTCACACAAACATCTAATCTACCAATCACACGCAACAATTCAGTGTATTTATTACTGTCAAGGTGGCTTGCTGAGATACAAGGGAAACATCAGAGTAGGCAAGGCAGTGGATTTATGTGGTTTTGAATGTGGCATGGTTGTTGGGGGGCCAAACAGGCCGGTCTGAATAACTACTACTAGGATTTTCACACATCCATCTCCAAGGTGACCCAACCCAGGTCTTGTTAGGAACTCTTGTAATTACCATAAAGTCTAATTGATTGGGAATCATTTATAATTGCTGGAATTAATCATTTTGACCATTATCCATAATATACTTTCATAGATGTTTTTTATGTATTATCCTTATTTTTTCATTTATGGCGTTCGTCTTGTTGATTTGCTTTAATAATTTAATTATGAACAATAATCATAATGTTTAATTAATACATTTCCCTCTGGGATAGACTAATGTTTGTTTTTTCATTTAATTTATTTTTTCATAATTTATAAATAAAAATGGTACATATTTAAAATATTCCTTTTTTGTCTCATCAGCAGTCTTGATTCAGCAGTCACAATGCCTGCTGAATCAGTTTACTCAGACACATACAAACCAAAAGCAGAAAGATGGCTAGGTGAGTCACAATCTGGCTCAAAAGGATTATAGTTCGCTTTTTATTTTCTACCATCGTTCCTTTACATTTCTGCTAAGCTAAGCAACACAGCAAAGCTAGAGTCTATCTTGTATTTCCTTTGGGACCAATTATGATGGGCAGGCCAAGAGATGCTGATTATTTTAGAAATTTAGCCCTTAGCCACTGTGGAAGACATTTCAACCTTGGGAGCCACTTTCTTTCTTTTTCCTCTAATACCAAAGCTGCTATGTGCATTAAAAAGTGCATGCAAATGCACACAGACAAATGCATGTACACACCATTGCACGCACCAGGAAACCCCAAATGGATACATTCTGTTCAATGCCAAGGACAAAGTGATCCACCCAGCAGTAAAACTCTCTTAGAGGCTTTCTATCTAAAACATCAAAGACAGCTTGAATTCAAATAAGCTTTTTAATCCCTTTAGTCCGATGTATTGCAGTTTTCAGGTATGGATTACCTTGCAAGGCAACCACTTCCAATTTCATTTTCAAATCAGGATAACGACATGTATGCAAAGTAGTGTGCATGTATGATTACAAGCGCAGATGTTCCGACAGACATACTAACAAAACCAGTCATACCACTGGTACACATATACACAAGCCTTGGGCAAAGCTTATTGGTTTATATTTGGAATGATGTAGGCTGTTAACAACTCAGCGTAATCACATCTATCTGCAGTGCTGGTGTATTCCTGCATGCACTGTGAGTGTCCTGTTTTAGAGACAAGAGGTACTTCAGACAAAACACATCTATATCACACTATTTTCAGAGCGTTTTTGCATCATCACTCTCTCTATGGATTTGACAGAGCTTTGCTGTATGTGTGTTGGGTGTCACTTATTGCTGGGCAGACAGCCCAGTCAAATGCCACAGTTCAGTGGTCAAGACTCTCTAATTAGTTGTATTTAGAGCAATCTGAGCAAGATTGCAGTATTTGAATCAGACTGTAATCAACAAATTTGCTTCTAAAAACCTTTGCCAAAATGGGGGGTATGTAGTTTAAGGCATTTAGGGGGTTGTATTTAAGAACACGTCATACATTAGTTCAGTTGCATTATGCATATTTGCTACTCTTGCATCAATTAAGACATAAAACATGCAAAAAAGATTATTGCGACATCCATGCTGCCAAAGAGAGGAAACATTCTGCCTGATGTGCTGTGTACTCATAGATGGCTGGGTGTATGCACAGCCCTCCAGGAACTCATCCAGGCAGAAGCTACAATAATGACACCATGGCATGAGAGCAGCAGCTGAGACCTGAGCCTTAAATGTCATAGACCTGATATGCCAAAACCCTGAAATTGGTTAAAGGCCATTACGGCAGCATAATGGGTCATAGGTCCCTACTTACACCTTGTTACATCCCACAAACAGACAACAACAAAGATAAGGTGGAATACCAGGGGTAACGTTCTGGAGATCAGAGTTTTAAAGAGAGGCAGAGCATCATGGAGCCAGGTGCAGCTCATGCCACTAATCAGGCGACACCTGCAAATCATTTAGGGCAAATGGAAAACAGTGCTGGTCCCGTCACAACCGTAGACATTACTGATTTGGCACACTACTTAAAAGCAGACAGCAAACCTCTTGATGGCTTTTTGAAGCTGACACGAGAACTGACCATGACGATCTGTAGCGTGTGGACATGTAAGGCTTTGCAATAATAAAGACTCCTCTTCAGTTTTGCAACAGAATCAAGAAATGGGCCACTGAAAATGTTCTGAGTAGGCTCTTATCACCAAGTGGGGTATTAGTGCTAGTAATAAACTGTGCCACTTGGTTGATAATATGTGAACAGTTGGCATTTCAGACACAGATTTGAATTGCCGGAGTGCATTGGCGTTTTAATGATTGTATTTGTCTCCTCACACAAGAGTGTTGTCCTAAAGCCTGTGCTATGTCTTGTAGTTGATAGTGAAAACGTTGCACTAATAAAAAACAACACAAACCAAACGAGAAGCATTACAGTGTAGGCGGACATTACTAACAGATACAGCACATTGCCGAAGAGGGAAGAGCTAAAACAGAAAATGGAAGTCAACCAATAAATATCTCTGTTCAACGTCATGTACTTTTTATGCATGAATGTCAAACTGAGCCATGAAAAGAAACACGTAAGACTGACAGGCTGGCTTAGCATCCTGAGCCGAGCATGAGCTCAGTTTTCTGTGGAGATGAAGCCTCTCCATTCTGCAAAGCTAACAGACCATTTCTCTTTCAGGCCAATATTTCTTGACAGACATAAATCCACAGAGAGAACCAGAGAACATTTTTATGTTAATTATGTCAATTTGAATAGCTTAGTAACTCAAGATGTGAGAGGTGCAATCCAATTATCCAAGCTAGAAGTAAGAGGAAATTATGAGGAGACGCTGGTAGGAGATGTTAGGAGATTGTAGGACCAAAGAATAAAAGGGGGACTATTTGTCGTTACACTTCACTATCTGCCATGTACCATAATGTAGCCGTCAATTAAATGATTTAACACAGCACAGAAAATCAAACGGTGTAAGTTGGACAAATATAAGGATGTGAGAGAAGTCAAGTGTTATTTGGTTAAACAAAATTTTATCCGTGATATCAGTTATTGTTTATAATGTACCTGCTTTAACACTTGCTTTTACAAATATAAAATATGGATATAACAAAGTTGGTCCACTGATGGTATGTTCTACACATTTTTTATCCTCTCAACGGTCACTCGTGAGCAAGAGATAAGGTATACTGAAATGTTTTTATTATAAAAACGTGATATACTCCTCTGTTATCTTCCTCCAATGCATTTCTGAACTTGGCAAGAAAACGAACTGACAATGTATGTGGCATGCCAACCCTACTGTTTGGAATACACAAGAAAACAATCTCTGAATCTTCCGGGCCTCCCTCCCTCCCTCCATCCATCCATCCATCCATCCATCCATTCATCCATCCATCCATCCATCCATCCAAGAAGATTCCTTGGGGCCTCTGTAGGCCATTGTAAAGTCCCAGAGATGCCCCAAGAAGATTCCTTGGAATAGTATCTAATTTAAAGTTGAAAGAAAAATAGTGAGAAAAAAAAATACATTAAAAAACTGTTTGGAGAATTTTTTTTTCTCTATACTGAATTCAGGATTATATGTTTTACCAATGGTTTCTTTAATGTAATGAGTGCAAGACAGAAGTTGGCAAAGTTGTTTCACAAGAATATGATACAGTATATCAAATGTGATCAAATGTGTGATTCTTTAATCACAAATAATTACAAATCTCCTTCTAAAATTTACAAAATTAATTAAATCTTAATTAAACCTTGAAGGAAACATTTTAAGTGAGCACAGAAGCTTATGTTAGCAACAGTACATAGTAAACGTGCCAACCATACTAATTGAAATGGGCACATCAGCACAGAGGTCTCCAATAACTCCACATTTTCTCCTGCACATAATAGTACCTGCTTGTAACACCAAAGCAGCATCTTGCTCCCCCTTATCAGTACTTTCTTCTCTTCACTTCTGCTTTTCAGACCCTCACCATCTTATCACCAGCTCTGCTTCTGTGTTATGATTGATTTTCAGATGTTTATGGAGGTTTGTGGTCTTCCCACACATCACATAACTAATTGCTGCTGTTTGTGGAGCTGAAATATCTCCACACACAATTGTATTATGGATTGATTGATCACGGAGCGGTGTGAAAGTGGAGCCATGATGTGACATATTTTGCATAGGACAATGGCAGGTGTAAGAGGAAGTAGTTCCTGCCTATCCCTAATTGCTTTAGAGATGTCCATCTGCATCAGATGTGCTGGAGTTGGAAAATCTCCATACCAAATCAGATCAGATTTGGAGGGGGGTGGGGGGAAAGGCTGTGTGTGGACATGTGTATTTGTATATGGATGTACAGTGCTTTATATGTATGCATATAAGTTTAAGTTCAGTACAGTGCTTGTACAGGGCAATTCACAACAGGACAGAAGTTAAGTGTGTTAACATGACTGCAGAGAACAGTCAGAGCATAAGAATGCTCCACAACCAGGTCAAGACACCCAATAACTAGGAGTCAAATGCTACCATACAATGGGAACAGACAGCACGATGGAATTGTACCAGAAATAAACAGTATATCAATGAGCCAGAAAGTCTGGAACTTGGTGTGTGAGTGTGGTTGTGTGTGTATAGTCAGTAATTTCTATATATGGCCGTGTTAAAAAAGAATGTCAGATCAGACCTGTTAGAGTATCTGTATTTCTAGGAAGGAAGGAAGATGCTTATCTTTCCAAACTACCCAATTGACCACTATGCTTACGTATTTATCAGTATTATAGTTTGTATTAAATCTATTAATATGACAACTAGAGCACTTCCTGATCTATAAGTAAAAGTAGTATGAGGTTTTGATTGGACTCAAAGAAAGGCCACAATCACAGAGACTCACAGAATTGAGAAGAGCCAAATGAGGTTGCTCAGGTATCTAGGATGCCTCCTGGAGGGCTTTCTGGCAAGGTGTCCTGGGTACGTCCCTGTAGAAGGAGACCCCGGGGGAGACCCAGGACACGAGGGATTATATCTTTTGGTTGGCCTGGGAACGCCTTGGGATCTCCCCCGATGAGCTGGCAGATGTGGCTGGTGAGAGGAAAATCTGGGCTTCCCTTCTTAGGCTGTTGTCCCCGTGACCCAACCCCAGATAAATAGCAGAAGATGGTAGTGTCACAGAACGGCCCCAAAAAGTCTGTATCTAAATACATTGTTGACAAAATGAGTTGCCTTTTTAGTGGATAGAAATACCAACAACATACATCTATGCATACTAATTACAGTAGTGGTATTGTGGTATAATAATTTACATTGAGGGAGTGGACTGGTTGTGCTGTGTTGATCTTTCCTTTTTGGAAATAACATTAAATGGCATCTCTTTATTGCTTATCTTTGGATATGGTGGACTGTCAGCATGTTCATTTTCTTATCTTGGTTTAGCCTTTACTGACTTTTAAATATAAACTAAGGCAAATAAATAAATAAGTGCATTTTATTATGTAGACATTGGAAAAATATCAGGGTCCAGGTCTCAGTGTCCTCATTGGTATGTAGAGCTTTGGTGAGACTGTATATAGTTGGACTTGATGGACATTGGTAAGGACATGTGCAACGTGAGTAATGGAATTGTTAATATTCTTTTATTTACATGTTTTTCAGCTGTCTATACAATTATATGATTGCCTTACCATGATTTGGTCACATTGTCGTGTGATCATATTTGTCCAGTTTTAGCATTTCTTCAATGGTTCCCTGTTAAATTTAGGATAGAGTTTAAAATCCTTCGTACGTATAAAGCTCTCCACAACCAAGCTCCATTGTATATCAGAGATCTCATAGTTCCATATATTCCACACAGAGCACTTCGCTCTCAGACTGCAGGT
>JBAMHX010000006.1:17249459-17265328 GCA_037177515.1 Pseudomugil tenellus | reverse complement strand
TAATAATAATAATAATAATAATAATAATAATAATAATAATAATAATAATAATAATAATAATAATAATAATAATAATCGGTAATTATCGGTTCACTTTAATCTACATGTACCTGGTTTTAAATTTGTTTTTAATAAATAAAGTTGGCACTATAAGCTCTATAATTAATTAATTGAATTAATGGATTTTTTTAAGGTGGTCATTATATATACAAATTATTTTAAAGTATATAGAAAACCACATGTGAAGACTGTTAAATCCCTGTAAAAAAATGTCCTGAATTTGATGAACCGTACAACTCCACCCAACACTTCAATCATAAATCTTTAATTCACAAGACGCATAGAAAATTCAATGTGATTACCTTTATGACACATGTCAGCCCAGATATGTGAGCTGAGATGCACTTCAACTGTGAAGACGTGCTCATGTAACTGTTGGCTGGATACTAGAAATGTAATGCAGCACTGAGCAGGGTGGAAAAGATTTAAAATTGATCCTGTTTACAGAGGCTCACTACAGCCAAATGACTAAACCGGCTTCATGAGAGAGTTTGCCCATCCAACACCACTACTATGAATCTCAGCTATACCAAAGCAAGTGTGTGTGTGTGTGTGTGTGAGAGAGAGAGAGAGAGAGAGAGTGGAAGACAGACAGAAAGAGAGATGAAAGATATGCAGAGGTCAGGATAGGAAAAGACAAGAATACATGGCTAAGGCCTGATGCAGAATCACTAAGTGAATGCAAATCGGATGACACAAGTATGAACATGCTGAGGAATCAATAAATGCTATTAACATCTCTTTTCAAAGCAAAGCAAGTACAGGGTGTTTTAATGAACTGAGGGAAATAAATTCAAGAAATATGTGAGGAAAAAAAGCTGTGAAAAAGCTTGAGTGGGGAACATCAAAGGAATCATCAGTGTGAAACCCTGGCTTGTCCCTGACAGCTTAGGCTAAGAAAAGCACAGCGACTGATGCACCACAGAACACTGAGCCAAAGACATGCTGCAGAAAGTAGGACAAAATAAGGAGTGTTCGGGCAATTATCAGTGGATTTTCCTTGGTATAGAATGTATCGTAACAAGCAACATGTTAGACTTACCATCTCCAAAACCACTTTTTTATAAAGCTTCCATCACTGGTAGTGGTGTAATAGTGGATGCACATAAACTTAAATTGGCCACAGCTCCATACATCAATAGGCCCAAAATTAAATCTGGCCATGTAAGGAAAATAGTGGAGCCTGCACTGCAAAGAAAAAGGCCTGAAAGGAACAACCTATTGAAGAACCATCCACCAACTCAGTAACTGTCCAACGGGGAGCTGAGCCTGGGGGACTTTTTGCCCAGACCTGCCTCTTCTTGTCTTTCTGGGGATGTCAGCAATAAGTACATGGGAGAACAAAGTCACATAGACTAATTTAGTCACCCTAAATGAGCCTATGTAAGGGTATCCAGCTCTAGTCCTTGAAGGATGTATCTAGCACTTTTTCTTTGTTTCCGTGCTCCAACTTACATGACTCAAATAAATGAGCAATTGTTTAAACGCTTATAGGCTGTTAGATCCATTCAATTTGAGTCAAGTTTGTTGGAGCAGTGAACATATAAAATCTGAAGGACACCCACCCTCAAGGACTGACTTTGGACACCCCTGTTTTAAAGCTTTTTGCTGACATGAATCAGCTACCCTTTTCATAATCTTCTGATAAGCTTAAAGTCCATGTCAGCATACCTCAACCAAAGCACACATGTAGCTTTACTTGTTGCTCACGCCAAATGGCTGTGAGGGTCCAAGAGATTGTAGGAAGAGAATTAAGCAATTAAAGCTCTTACCATGACCCCCACGTGTAAGGAAGGGCATCCGGTTGATGGCAATGGGCACAGTGCCATGCTTGTTGTGGAAGTGGTGGACATGGTGGGTGGTACTGAGGGAGGAGGAGACTCGGGCTGCCACAGCTGGGCATGGGAATACCAGCAGTGCCAGAGAGAGCACCAGCCTAAACAGGAAAGCTGGACTGGCCCACACCACCGGCGATGCCGTTGTTGGTCTGGATACCAAAAGTAAACCTTCATCCACCTCCACTTCCACCTCCTGCTCCATTGGGGCGGGGGCTTGAAGGAAAGTAAGGCCCCTCCCCTTCATACGACACAAACAGGAAGTAAGCATCTCAAATGAATCCAGGGCCCATTATCCCCAGCCCTCTGGCCCAGGAAAAAAAATACTAAAAGGTAATAGAGATTAAAAATATAAGCCAAGAAAAAAAGCAGATCCTTGTTTGAAAAATCCCCAAAATGTTGGAAAAAAAAGTGAATAGAAAAAAAAATAAAATCCTTCCTGAAGTGAGAAACCCCAGAAACTCCAGCAGTCAAGTGTTGGTATCCAAAAGCTTATTGATCCTTTGAAACTAAAATAAGTAAAAGAAAGCAAACTCCCACTCCAAACACTTCTAAAACAATAAACCTTTTGTATAAAACTTAACCTCTGTTGTTTACCATACAACTTCCTTTGGGACCCCTAAAACTAATAATCACAGCTTAGCAGCAGTAATTCCGCAAACATAAGAGTCCATCTTAGCTTCTTGAAAAATATCTTGTGCCTTGCTCCTTAAGTTTATCGTTCGACAAGGTGTCCTTCCCCTGAGGGAGATCTTCAGAGGATTTCTCCAACCATAATCCAAGCCTCCATCATGAAGAAAAAGACTTTTGCCACTTCCTTTAAGCCTTTTCAATTGAAACTTCAATGGAGAGCCATGGAATGGAATAATACATCAGAATAAAACCACAGTGCAAGAAGGAAGAGGCAAACAAATGGCAGAAAAGGAGAAGAAGGATGTGCTGTGATGAAGTAGCTGCCAAATCCTGTTTTGGGGCTTTGAATCCCTGAAGAAGCTCTGAACCTGTTCAGCCAGCAGCTGACAGCAGGAAAACACGAGATTAAGAAACAGAAGAAAAGGACGAAGAGAAAAAAAGGCAATACCGAAGAGGAGGACAAACGGTTTGCTATATCCAAGTACAGCAGTGCTGAAATCCTTCCTTCAGAGAAAATAAATCAATATAGGTCATGCAACATGGAGCGGCACCAAGAAGACACCTTAACAGGATTAAATCATACCCAAAGCATTAGAGTGGTTGGAAATCAGTTCAATGCAACAATCTTGCCATCCAAAGTCTTGAAAACAAGCTCCGTCCTAGTTGATGTTGCTCTTCACCCTTTGAGAATACGTTTCTCTCTGCTTCGTCAAACACTGCTTTCCAGGGTGAGGAGCAGAAAAGAAGCAGCCACTGGTCTCCTCAATGGAGCTTCGACACGGAGTGCTGCTGCTGGCTGACTGAGACAGCCTGACGATGCTGCTACTGCTGCTGCCGCTGCTACTGGCTTCGCTGTGAAATTCATGCTAATTGAATCAGAAGCTGCAGCAACGAGCACATCCTTCCTGCCCGCACAGTTTCTCCCGTCTTGTTTTTCTCCGATCGAGTCAGCCAGTAACCCCCCTCCCACCTTCCCAAAACTGCATACGGCTCCGTACTGGGCAGGGCATTAAAACAACAACAACAATAAAACTAAACAAATAAATAAAAAAAGAAGTGTGAGGAGCGAAAATAGAGACAATAAGAAAGGGAAGATGGACACACACTGATCCTTTGAATGCAAAGACTGTGACTATGATACATAAGGCTGAGCAGAGGCGGAGAGTGTTTGTGTGTCTGGTTGAAGCAGCGAGAGTGAGAGAGAGTGGGAGGGGAATGAGTGGAGAGAAGTGAAGGAGGAGAGGACACATGCAGAAAGGATGGGAGACACACATGTTTGTGATATGCACTGCACACACACAATATATGCACAAGGTGCACATGTTCCAATCAGTGAATGCTCTGCCAAAAACCATTTAGGGTCAGAACCATAAAACTGTAAAACATACATTTTTATGTTCAATTTTTGTTTCCTCTCTGCTTACTATTCTATTCACAGAAAAGGACACAAATAAGGAGAGAGGATCTAAAAAATGTGATGAGGGGAGAAGAGAAAAACAGCAGGTGCAATATATTATGGAAAATAAGTGTAGAAAGAAATCTGGGCTGTGATAGGAGAAAAAGGTGTGAATGAAAGATGGGTAAAAAGAAAAAGAGATATGGTAGGAGATTGTGTATCAGATAAATCAGGGCTGATAGAGATCACAGTTGGGACAGGAGTTCTGTGCTCGAGACAAGGAGCAAGAAAAATGGCTGAAATGGGAAAAGACAGAGCCTGTATTACACACTGATGGAGAGAACAGAGTCTAGGCTATTACTCATTTATTCACACACCAGCACAATACACTCATGGCAAGCCTGCCAGGTGGGAGCCTCCCAGTGGGGGAGACAAGAGATGCTGTGTTTGCTGCTGTCAGCATGAGGGAGATGTGACACCGAGGGTGACCGAGACAACTGTCCTTCTCCTGCATTAATACTGAACTGATGAACTTTAAGAAAAGCATACAGAGCTGAGGAAGAAAAAGCTTTTTGAAACAGGATAACTTTAAAGAAACATTTGCTTATATGTTTTAACTTTTGTTTGATTAAACTTTATTTAAATAATCCCTTTTCTTAATGATGCGGTCACTGACATTTTCTGTGTTTCCTTCAGAGGGCAGTGTGCAGACTGGGAACTCATCATGTTGGAAACCACAGAGGACTGCTCACACCTGCTGCTACACTCCCTTCTGGCACAGAAGAAACAAGAAACCCACAGCACACAAACACAGAGGGGAAGAATCAGTCCTAGGTGCACATGCATGCATGCTAATTGCACAACACGCTCATTGCTGTCATGTCAGCGCGACTGCTGTTGCATGACGCAACTTTTACGTCTCAAAAGGCAAAAGCTGTGCTCTTCAGATGCTAAGCACTCTGCCAATGAAATCATAGACTCCTGAATCCCAGGGGGAAAGTGAGGTCATAGAAGGAAGAAGTAGGACTAAGTTGACTGACAGAAATGGGATCAAAGTCTTTCCTCAACACCTGAATAATGCGGAAACATTCTTATGGTTACAGAAATAATTAATTCAACCTCAGACACATTTCTGTGCCAAGAAGCAAAAAATGACAGCACTGTCACTTATTTGTGACAGGAGTAAATTACAAGTTAGCATGCCTATGTAAACAATATTAATACATTAGGTCCTTTAAACGAGAACAAGTTGACTGCAAGTTAACTAATAAAGAATAAAGAAATGATTTGCATTTTTCCATGCATGAAGTGAAGAAACTAGGGCAGGTTGGGTTTCTGTGCTCAGGAAAATGAAGAGAGCAGAACACAAAAAGCAAGTCATCAATTTTTTAACTACCGTCTCCTGTTTGTGCTATTCAGAAGCTTTCTCGCATACTGAGGTCCATGGTTGGCTGCTTACGTAAGAACACTGCTGGGAAACTTCTTCCGGACTGAACCACAATGCTGCTACTTATATAATGAAGTGGTGTGTACCACATACTAGACTCTAATTACAACATTTTCCTTTGATTTTAAAACACAAACATCAAATAAGCATATGGATTTGAGTGAATCGGACTGTGATCACAGCTGTGGCTTGAATCCAGGAAATTAAACAAGTTCTGTTGTCAAAATCGCATTGATACAAAGCATTGTGACTTAAGAAGGATTAACCTTTGGTTAGGAATTGTGATTAGGTGGCTTAGATCAAGCAGGTGATATAAAGTCATTATTACAGTCCCACAAATCTAAGTTCTTGGGCCACTCTTTTTTTGTCTTTCCAAATACGTTCCCTATTTGTTCTGCTCTAAAACAATCAAAATGTTGATTATATGTTGTAATCTGCTGTAATTGTATTTAATTACCTTGACATGACGACCAAATGCATGTCAGACACTTCTATACATCTTATTAAAGAGAAGACTAAAAATATTTTGTTTTTTTTCTGGAAAGAGAGACATAAGGATTAGCGTGTAACGGTTTTCAATTTTCTACCAGTTAAGTAAATTAGTAACAATTTATGTACTCCTATACCAACAAGTTGACCAAGATTTATTAAACTGTTTGCTAACTGCGAGTACAACACAACTCTTCACCATTACTGACATGTAAAACTCATTAAAATAACAAAAAGGATTTCAAAACATCTTAACATAATTGTTAGACAACAACATGCATGTACACACTCAGACCTGTGCAAAAAAGTGGTGAACTCTTAGAAACAGACAGGCTCTACTGAGAAACAAGCTCCAGGTTCATAAACCTGCTTGTTGTGAGTTGATAATACTGACTACTGCAGACTGGTACACCCTGCAGAATGCCTACTTGTTTATCATTCCCAGTTGAAAAGACATCAATCTGTGTGCTTTATTTTTCAGAGAAATGCCCATTTTACAGCATTATCCAGGTGAGTCCTGCTGCTTTCATATTGTAATCTTGTTTAAAAAAAGGCTTGAGATTCTCCCAACTTGCTGTTGACCAAACACCATCCTCATGGAACAACACATGCAAAAGAAAAACAACAGATCTTCACTGAGGGATTATAAATTGAAGCCATACTATGATTTCCCTTCAGGCAGGTCAGGTTATGTCTCACTTGGCTCCAATGACCCGTCTCTATTTTAGAGTTAACAACATGCTCTTTGAACTGTGATGCTTGGGGAAAGAAAAAGACACTAACCAAGGGCTACAGCCACTTTGTGGCTTATAAAGTGATTTATGTTTATTTACTTACTTTAATATGTTGCTCTCAGGGAGGTTTTGTAATTAAAATCCATTGGTTTTCCACCAACCCAACATCAATTATCCTGCTACCAGTCAAATGCACACATTTACCCAACAGCGCCTTTGAAATAAGCCACAAAAAGTAGTGGAACAAAGAGTGAGAGCATAACACTGAGCCATCTACTGAGCAGACAATTGCATTAGAGTTCAGCGCTATGGGGATAGAAATCCACTTACATTGTGGCTTCACCAGTTCTGAAAATGAAGAATATCTAGTTAAATGCAACGCTGTGATGTATAATATCTGAGTAAGGGAGGCATAGTAAAAAAGAGGTTTAACACTGGTATTGATACGGGGGTGGGGGGCGGGGGGCAGAGGGAATATGTTTGGTAATTGAAGAGGATGGTTTTAATTAAAACACGTCTTTTTGGGAAACAAAAGAGATCAGTCAGCCTGCGAGAAAACATAACTAACTAAGGGGGTGTCTCCTGTTTCCCTTGGATAGATGAGCACGATCCACACATCTTAATCATGTGAAATGATATTTCTTTTTTTAGAGTTAAAGGGGTAAAGCAAGAAAATAAGAAAACAAATATATATAAATCACCTGCCTCAGACACACCCATTAAAACAAAGTTTTTTCCAAAAGTCTAAACGACACTGAATGAGGATACTTGAAGAACTTGTCCTAGCTTTCTCCATCCTGGTTAATTGAGTGTTTGGTAATTACAAAGCTCTAATATCCATCAGCAGGTGTGGATGTTGAATGTTTAATTAGGACAGGTATGTCTTGCTCCTTAGGGTGCTGCAATGGTTGCTCATCAGCTGAGTCAGCCATTCCCACCTCAACAAAATGACTCACTGTCTTGGCAACACAGGGCATACTGTAGGAGGCTTTACTCAGCCTGGGGTAAGGCAAGAGTCAATGCTCCAATGTGTTCCTTTGGCACAAGTGTACATCTTCTCTATAGAGCTCTGCAGCAGAGGTCGGGGCTGGGTCACTCTCTTTTAATTTGTATGCAAAACTTTTACCTCTAAAAAAGTTGGGATGCATTGTAAAGTGTCAGACAAAACAAAATGCACTGGTCTGCAAATCTTATAATAGAACATTAACAGCATGACAGATGCTGAAACATACAGTTTGCTTTGTCATGGAAAAAAATCCTTTGAAACTGATGGCAGAGGTACATCTTAAAATGTTGGAGCAGTGGCTGGAAAAATAACTGGCACAGTTTATATCTAATGATGATGACTAGCAACATGTCTGTAACATGATGGGAAACAAAAGGAGCACTTCAGAGGCAAACTCCCTTCAATTGCTACAAATTTGAATCTAAAACTTTTGCAATACTTTCAGAAGAATATTTCTCAGTGTAAATTTGGTAAGACGTTGAAAACCATACTAACTATATTATATAATATTATCAAAAGATTAAGGGAACATGTATTAAGGGACTCTCTGAAGGCTCTGGACATATTGAGAAGATGGGATGTTTTGAGAGAAAATGCATTTTTTAGATCTGCAGCTTCCATTAAATTCAAAATGAGCTTATTCTATGACATGACATGATCTCTGAACATCAATATCTGATACATTGTTTATGCTTTACTGAGAATAAAATAACTGTTTATGAGACTTGTTTAGCTACTGTTTTAATCAGTCTCTTAACTTTTTATCAGAACTGTAATTCATTTTCTCTAGTTACTAGTAAATAGCTTTAGGATTTAGTGATTTTAATGAAGACTATATATCAATAGTTTTGGAGGACGAGGGTACACCCAGTGAAGACGATGGTAGTGCTGATTCAAACGAAGATGTGCAACTATATTTATTCTTATCGGTCAAGGAAGTGACAATGACATGAGTGGGTCTGAATAGGAGTAACGGTAATGGTTAGAGCTGGACATCGGTTGCCTCCAAAACAACAAATGGTAATTTCATGTTTATGGTCATGTTTAATCATCATGTTTAATCATTAAAGATTGCAGCAGGTTTCAGGACATGCTTAAAACGTATCTTTAGGACAGGGGTCAGAAACTCCGGTCCTACGGAGTCACACTCCTGCTAGTGTTAGAAATTCCCCTGCTGCAGTATAGGAGACACACATCAGAAACATCCGGAGACTTACGCAGAGCTTGAAATCGGCTGTCTTAATCCAGGGTCTGGATAGTTCGAAGTGCGGAGTTAGGTCTGCTAATTAATTCTGATGCATGCCACCTGTGCGGCAGGGAAATTCCCAAGAATTTCCTGCAATGAAGGGGTTTCCTCAAAGCAGTCAACTGTGAAGTGTTTACTGCAGAGTACAGATGATGCAGATGGTTGCCACTTGTCCCCTGTTCTTTGTACCTGTTTAGTCCATTGTTTACAGAGATCTGCATCTTTTGGGATTGTGATGAGGTTTACAATTCACCTGTGGGAGTTTGAACATCCTGCAGCCACGCTACGCTTGGGCATCTTGTAACAAATCCATGCAAACTGCAATGCAGCGAGGAAAGTATTTCCTCGAGTGGTGAATCCACCCTCTGCAGGACTCTGCTGTGATGTCATCACATGCTGCATCTATGGTCGCGAGCAGGGAAATTTGGGTACGTGGATTCAAAATTCCTCTGTTGGATTTAGGAATCGTGAGTAGCGAGGGAAATATTCCACCAGCATCCTATCATGTGCTGCAAACCACTGTCTATTGACATCTGAGTGGTGAAAACGTACATTCACCCAAACAACAATGACAAACAACCCCTCTCATTCTCAGGCAATATGTTCCTGTATAGTGTATCTAAAAACATCAGACAATTTTAGGAAAAATGGTATTTAAAAATATTTATTCAATTTGCTTGACAGATTTTAACAACTAGTTCAACATTTTTGTATGTACAGATTTAGGCAATGGAATGAGGACTATTAGTTTTATATGGAATGAAATTCAGCAGACTCAAGTATACTTACTGTCAGTTTGTCAGCAAATGATAATGTTATCAGACAGCAGAGAGTTATATGAAAGCAATTGATGCATGTCCAAAAGCATTTGCAATTTGCTGGAAGGAATGAGAAACTGCTACTATGATATGCACATCTGACTAAATGTTGGGGAGGTTGAACTAACTGTTGTGCAAATGTAAAGAGCGATGTGAGAAATGCACCAAAGCGACTGAGAAAAAAACTGTAAAAACCTGCAAGACAGCGGCCCTCAAGGACCGGCTTTGGACACCCTTGGTGTAAGGTGATGCATTTCCACCTACATTATTCCCACTTCATATAAATGATTTTGCAGATGAGATAAAAAAAAAAGCCAATCATGGTATTTGTATAAACAACTTAAATCTGAGCATGTTGTTGTTTTCAGATGATGGATGACAGATGACTGCTGGCTGATGGAAGAAAATTTACAAAAAAGAAAAAATCTTCAAAATGCTTGGTGTAAAAATTGTGTCTTAACATGGACTAAACACAGGTAATTCACTTCAGAGGGATGCATGACCAGAAAAGCACCTACATGCTTTAAAGAGGGAATTAAACTTCTCTCTGAATCAGTGAGATGTGCATTGTGATCTATTTTGAGTAAAATAAAAAATGTACTTATGTAGGCTTTTCTGTATTTACAAAGTTGTTTGATTCCATGGTACGTTCTACATTGTTTTATGCTGCTGGTGTGTGTGTGGGGCTCGGAGAAAATTATCCATCCCAGTGCTCTTCAGAACATGTCTGATAGGAGTTTTTACGGTGTTCACAAATTCACTACTAAACTTATTGTAGAGGGTGATATGGGATGGGAGCTTTGTCTTTTAAAACAGAGTAAAGATGCTCAGATTGTGGAACCGCCTCACTCAGATTTCAGACAGTAGGTTTACTAAAAAGATACATTATGGGATTGTTCAAACCATTATCCATGGGATAAAGAAATGTCAACATTATTCTCTATTTGGGATCCAGTTTAAAACTGTTACAACCAAGATTCCTTAATGATAATAATACTGTGAAAAGTGGACATTTGTAGAAAATCCAAAATTGAGAAATTACATTCAATACAAAGATGAAAACCAAACTGAAAAGTGTGTAAGATTTAATTTATCCAGGAAACAGCAATCCCTTTGTGATCGGTAACAGCGATCTCTTTATGATCGATTAAGAACTGGTTGCTTACCTCTACCGTTGAAGTGAGTTGGTGCAAAAGCCTACCTGAAGAGGAACAAGTCTGTGTTGTGTGTGACGTGACAGAAGATGAGCATCATTTTGTTCTCTACTCTCCTTTGTACTTTGACTTAAGATATGTTTTATTTGAATATTTAAAAAGAAGTAACCCAGAGTTGTCTTGGTTATTTGAGAATAAAAAATGAGTTGTATGTTTTTGCTTTTGTTGGTTTTGTCAGCAAAGCCTGGAGGAGAAGACAGTGATGGCTGTACCCTTTGTGATTTGTAATGTAATGTTTTTTTCCTTTTGTGTGTGGAGCAGTTGATCTGTTTAGGGTCATCTTGGTTTAGATGTGGACATGACATTTAAAAAAAATCGATTAATCAATCAATACTTGAAGTATAGCAATTATTATATATTTAATGGCTACAATAATTAATAATTTTGTCGTTTTTTTCTAAGAACAAGTAAAAAATGGAAAGTTAGTTGTTAAGATGCTTTTAAGTGATGTTTTTTTACTTTTTCTTTGTAATATTGAAACTAATGTTGCATCCCTAATTCTAAGTTTAGTGAAAATTATGATATATATTTTTTTGTTGTGATTTGTTTTGTTTATTAGTTCAGGCTGTTATAATTATTTAATCCAGCTTTAATATATACAAACAGAAATGTATTATTTAATTTCCATTTACATGATGTGAAAATTTTAAGATTTAATACACTTAACATGCTATAATCTGGTTTTGTTCAAAGAGCAGACTTTAAATGTTTGACTGAGGTCAGGAAAAAAAATGAAATTTTGATATATTAGTTGCCTCTTGTGATCTAAAATGAATGAAAGTAATATTGTTACATCAGCAGGTCGCATTACAGTGATGTCCACTGTTAGTTGACTAGAGGCACAACCCTGCAGATTTGAGTCGTCTACTAGATCTAAATGGGTGAAAATACAGATAGACGGACGGACGGAAGGATGGATGGACCCAGAAGCTAGGGGCAGAATTAATCATATTAAAAAACACTGAAATTAATTTAATTTATGTTTAGAATTGAATGTGTCCCCAATTGCATCATCAAAGAAATGCAAACTGAAAAAGTGGCTGGTAAATGATAAAGTTTTCTCCATCTGTGCCTTACAACTCATCTTCTCTCCACTGCTTCCTTAACCCCCTCTGGACATCCATCTATCCATCTATGCAGCCTAACACTGTTTGGTGAGTCAGCTGTCACTGTCTGCCCCTCCAGCTGTGGACCCAGCTGTCTGGGCCAGATGGGCTCATCTCCACCTCATTCATGATGTTTATGAGTGGCGGCCTAACCTGGAGCTATGGACAACTGGCCCCAGAGTGAATTACTCTCACCAAGCCAAAACTAAATGGAAAAGAGATGCTTTTGGTTCATTGTAGCAGACAAAGGACGTGTTGGTGCAGCTCAGTCAGTATGACAAAATTCCAAACTGCAATAACTCTCTTAACACTAGCAGAAATACCTTTTTTGGTTTAATCTTTGGCATGCAACAACTCCATGTGGTGATTTACAGGTTTCCTGTGACCTGGAAACGATTCCTTTCTATGCGCCATTGTGAAGGTAATAATCAGGGTACACGCTGAAAGGTTGGTGGGGAGGGAGAGCGCCTGCTAAAGCCAATTCAAAATAATACTGGCTCACAGTAATCTCTTGCACACAGGGAGAAATTCTGACAAGGATTTAAGGATTTTAAATACAATTTCTATACGCAAAGAGAGCCCAACAATAGCGTCAGTAAAAGAGGGAATCAGAGCATGGAGCAAAGAGAGAAAGTTAAATGGGTGGGGAGGGGAGGTTTGTATGGGGAAGAGAAAGAGTCATCATCTTTCTGGGGAGCCAGATTGCAGAGCTCTAGGGTATGAGGCACCCCAGAGTTAAAATACTGCCCAAATCATTTTTATTTACAGTCTGTGTCTACAGGAAAACTAGCCAATTGAAGTTTGTGTTGATGAAAGAAGGTGAAAATGCAGAAAGTAGAAAGTGTACTGAAGTCATACCATGACTTAAATGCTCCACAGGTGTTTATATTGTTAAATGAAAGTGCCTAATAACTTAACCAGTAGATAGAAGACACTCAGCCCTGATTGTTATTACTGAAATAAACATAAAGCAAAGCTGAGACATTTTCAGGGATCCGACGGGAAAAAAGTATCTTTGTTCTGTCCAACACATTATGGATACACAGTTTATACTGAACACACGTCTACTTTGATAGCACCACATACAACAGTTAAGTTATTTACATATGGTTAATAAAGGGCAAGTACGACCATGAAAGTTAACGTTGAATCAGTTGCATCCTCACAGAGGCACACCACAATACAGCTTAGAAACAACTTCTGAGGGGGCTCAAAAAGTAAAGCGGTTAAATATCTAATTGTGTTTTTACTTAAGGATCCAACACCTGGTTTGCCATTTACTCTGCTGAACAATCTGGGCTTTTTATGTGGTTTCCAATTAGATTACATAGTAAAGTGTGTACATACTGCAGAGTGGTACTGTAAATGACCCTGTAATAAGGCAATGAAGAGCCAGAGTAATAAAGTGCAAATATTTGCAGACAAGGAGTCTACCAGGATACGAAGAAAAAGTTCAGCTGCACACCAGATTGATGGATTTCTGTGCAACATCATCACATACTGTATGTGTGTATATAACTAAAGCAAAGAGCAATGCTCAACATATTGTGCTTGGCAAAAAATGGATGGAAAAGATGAAAAATTCCGAACGGGGATCGCAGCCCTTTGCCATGAGATGATGATGATTGCAGATCCAGACCAGTAAAAAGACAGACTGGGCAGAAAAGTGTTTGTACCCTGTAGGTCTTAAAATTATCAATCTCTAAGTATAAAAACTAGTTTATTCAAAGATATACCAGACAATTTTCTTTTTTAAAAACACTGACTGATATGCATCAGACCATAATTACTTAGAAACATGAAATCAGTTCAGCCGGGGATAGAGGCTGTAAATGATTACATTGTTAGCTTGGACTTTTCATCTCCGATACACTTTGCAAAGTAATGAAGACATTTTAAATCAAATATGATGAGAAACTGTAAGATCTCAACGCTTTTCTTAACAATAAATGATTTGAGATGTTGTGTACTGCAGATATCATCTCTATTGTAAAGTATAATTTTACAATACTAGACTCCCCTTTTGTGTTATGCACATGTGTTGGGGTGTAATCATCTGCCTGGGTAAGTTGCATTTTCTATATATGTGTTTCATGGGTTCTTGATCCGGGGGATTCACTGGGTAATATTAATTCTTTGATTGTTTTTACACCAGGATAGTATGAAGGACTTTAGGAAAATTTCTCACCTTCTTTCTGTTTGGTTTGCACTCAAACTGCATTTATTTGAAGCAGATCAAACGTCCTGGATGATGTTACATATTCGAACCAAGTGTTCACCACGGGGTGATACACCTGCATCTGCAGAGTGCAGTTGGTATTCATACTGTGCTAAGAAATTGTACAACCCACAGAATTGGACCATGGTCTCTATGACCAGAACAAACAGCAGCAGTGTCAGCATGAAAAAAGAATTAATGGTTGGAATAAAATTTATAATAAATTATGAAATATATTAACTTCACATATCACCACATTGTAATGGCCGTTATTCCTGTCAAGGACGAGGAGATTTAGATTGAGAAGAATATAAATGTAATAACAAAGAATAAAAGAAGTTGAACATACGTTAAACATTAAAACATGAAGGGACAAAACATTAAGACATACAGACATGATACGAGGTTATAACCTGGAAGAATTCCTCCAGAGATCTGTCATCACACAGAAGTCTGAAGCTATTCTCCTCGGTCACTTAGAGACACCTTTGTTTAAGCACTTTAGTTGTGTGCGTCAGTCTGGAGCCTGTTCTTATGATATGATGAACAAAACCAAGGTCTTGTCTAAACATTTTCCTAATGGAAGAAGGCCGGCCAGAATCACATCAGCCCAGAAGCCTCATGATCAGATCTTTCATAAATTAAATAAGCTCCATTTGAACTGTTTTTAGAAATCATTTCCTCCCACAATTAGACATACAAACAATCTCACAAATGTTATTACTAACTTTGGAACTTGATTAAAATAACGATTCATGAAATAATAATTAATTTTAATCACATAGTGGTCTTTTTTCAACTGCTAGAGAAGAAAGACAACTATAAACAGATAGTATGACATTAAATATTTAAAGTCATGAGGTCTTGTGGATTTCTGACTGCATAGATATCACTTTCCGCAGTTCCTCAGCATTAAGCATCCTTTGGGTAAGATGTCACACTCCATTTTCTTTATGTGTTTACACATCATTTCAGCCTTTATTCCCCAAAACCAGCATCCCAATTATTCTTTTTTTTATTTCAACTGTTTTCCTGAGGCTGATGGTTATAATTCCCCTTTTAATGTTTAGTCTTCCTGACGTCATCACTTAACTGAGGAGAAAACCTTGAAATAATCATTCCGCTCTGACGTTCATTCTGTGGAAAGTTGTCCTCTTTTCTCTGTTTATGCTTTCATTTTCGCAGGGGAAGTACAATGTTTTCATATAACAGTGGAGATATGCTTTTAGGGCATATTTTAGGTGAATTTGTGCATACTGAGACTATGTGTGTTTACTGTGTGGTGTGAACAGCGAAAGTACATACTCTTTGCTGCAGTGTGGCTCTTGAATCAGGATTTCAGAGTTAATGGACAGGGTGACGGCTGCCTCCTCAATGTGTCAGCCTTTGTTACACGCTCTGCACACAGAAGCCACCACCATCGCTATCTATGGCAATGCAACACAGAGGCTGAATACATTGAAGAAATGCAAAGAACAGAGGAAAACCAATTCCTGCGTGATGTGCACTAGAAACTAATAAAAAGTCTGTTTGATAAGTTTGATTGTACATTTTAATGGTTTCTTTAAATAAATTTCTGTGCATCTTTTACACTGCTATCTATCTATCTATCTATCTATCTATCTATCTATCTATCTATCTATCTATCTATCTATCTATCTATCTAT
>JBAMHX010000006.1:17224514-17249359 GCA_037177515.1 Pseudomugil tenellus | reverse complement strand
TATATTAATATATATATATATATATATATATATTAATATATAGACCCACAAAATTCTGACTGATATTAATCATGGATAAGCAGCAGATGAATAAAGCCATCTCAACAGTTTTCTCTTTTCTCAACAGAAATTTAAAGGCTTCAACAAAGAACTGGAGAAGGCCTGGAAGATGAAAACAACAGTCGCACCCCTAGTCATATGGCAATGGAGGCTGTGTTCCCCACACTGGGGAAGTGGCTTTAACAGATACCTGGAGAAACATCTGTCTAGAAAAGTGTAGTCTAAGGAACAGCTAAAATACTGTGTAAGACCCTCAAACTCCCAGGACTCTGGTAGAGAACCCAAGCTTGATATGAACTGCCACCTGTCCTGCCCAGAGGAGATGGGAGGGTGGCCAAGGGAGAGTTTTTTTAATCTATTTACAAATCACACATCTTGTACTTACTTTATACTTTTTTAAAACATGATTTGGGTTTGCACAAATCGTGTATGGTTTGCTTTGTTTCTGTTTGTTATCTGTATTTTAGGTTCTTGTCTTATTTTGTTAAACCTGTTCTCTTTACTTCCTGCTTAGCACAGCTGATTTAATTAGCTCATTCACCTGCTCCCCATTACTTATCCTCAATATATATGCCCCTTGGTTTCTCAGATCATTATTGTTTTTTCCCATGTTTTTGTCTTTACAAAACAATATTGCCTACTGTGATGATTTTAGATTAGATCTGCAACTCAGCAGCTGGTGCGTTTATTGTAAACATTTTAGATTTATCTTGTTTAGTAAAGCACTAACAAAACATTATCTGCACACTTTGAAACCAACCTCTAACGGCAAATTTCAAGACTACTATTGCACATCAGGAGGTTGCAATATAGGTGTAGAAAAGATATTAGAATTTTTAAAACTTACCTGTTATAGTACAAATGATAGATTTCCCTGTGGCCTGGTGAACAGGAAGTTTTTATCTAACAAGACCTCAAACTTTGACACTAGAAGAACAACAGGCAAAGCAAATGAGATTTTGGAAATGTCCTTGATTATTCTGTGCTTTTTGTCCATCTTATAGCTGCACTCATACTTGTTCTCTGAATCATTTGACAACAGCTAGTGCTGCAACTCAGCGAAGGTAATTAGCAATAATGCAGGCCTCCTTAAGTGGCTACAGTACATTGCTTATTAAGGCAGATGGAGAAAAGCTTCACAACACTTTTCATTATATTTAAGAGTAAAAGGTCAAAGTCTCCCATCATGGAGATTACTGTTTTGGATATGTACGTAAATCTTTCCATCATGGTTCTGAATGCTGAGATATGGACATTTACACAACAGAGAGCTTCAGGAGCAAACTGCAACAGAAGTATTCTTTGGCTCGAAATGATGACCAGAGTGCTTTTTCCTGACCAATCTACCTTTTGACTTAGACTTAATGTTTTCTACACCGTTTTGAAAGCAACTTTATAGCTGAACACAAACTCAAATACACCTCGGGATGATAAAAAATAAAAATAAAAATTGGGAGTCCTGTCCTTAATGAGAGATACAGGTCGTCAATAATTAAGTGGCAACTAAACACTGGAAGGTCCAATGAGTTATTTGCTGTAAGAACATGTGGCAGCTTTTGCTCTGGACATCATGTTCAGTTTGAATTTTATAGCAATAATATACCTACAAAATATTGGGATGCAAGTATATTTATAGTTTGATTATCCAACTCTCGAAACATCTGGGAACAGAAGAGATCAAACCATGTGGTTTTTTTCTGTGGATTTATGTAGAATTTCAGCTGCTTGAACGTTTGATGGCTTCCTTGGTGTGTTTTTATTCTCCAGGGCACACCAACCTTTAAATTTTCATCTGTGTTAACCATCTATGGATTTTTGACATGTTATTGATCCCACTGGTTTTGTTATAGTCAATCAATCAAATTTTATTTGTATAGCACTTCACAGAAAAAATAACACAAACTGCTTTACATATTTACAGAAAATAAAATATCAGAAATAATACAAAAAAAAAAAAAAAAAATTAAACAGCCCCTCCGCCCCAAAACCATGTTAGACAATCCTAGAAACAGATCCTCAGTCTCTACAAACAAGTACTATAATGTCAAAATAAACAGACCTCTTGCTTGGCACGCTGAGAGGAAACAATATCTTGAAGTTCCTCTCACACTATGGTCTAGCCCACCCACAACTGGAGGGGGTATCACCATGAAAATGGCCTAGGGCAGGGCCCCAACTATAACACAACCCACTCAGGTATCCTAATCAACATTTCTAAAGTTCACGACAAAATATCAAAACTGTACAATTTTATATAAAGAGACATTTTTGGAAATATAGCTGTAAATCCAGACTGACTCACATTTTTTTACACGCTGACATTCATAGTTTAGATGGAAATCTATGATTTTTACATCTCTTAACATACTCTTTGAGATACTTATTCACAAGGAGATAGGCCAAGTAAATACATTAGATGGGTGAATTAATAATTTAGACAAAGAAAAGGGGCTGTCTGGCCACTGTGTGGGGAGGGGGTCTATACTGAACGAGGTTTAGACCATCCTTTTTCCGAGATATCACATGGCATCTCATTGTTACCTCTGCCAAGGATGTAATGTAAGAGTTTGTTTGTTTGTGAACAACATAACTTTTAAAGTAATGAATGGATTTCCATTATATTTTTAGGATATATTCAGAATGGGAAGATGAAGAAGTGAATTTTGGATCCAGGAATTTTTAAAGGATTTTTTTTTATCATTGATAGGGACATGCTCAACATATGTGTATATAACTCAAAGAAAAATATACAGATTGCTTGCAGAAAAAATGCAGGACATGATCTCCCATGACATAAATAATAAGCTTAGCGGAGCTTTGCACTCTCTAAGTGCTTCCCTATTTTCTAGAATGATTTGCTGAACTGCTGGCACCTACTCATAAACTACAGGTACGTTCTCTATTACATTCTCTTGTGATTTTATTTAGATGTTTTCAATACCCTCTCTGACAAATGAAAAATGTACATTTCGTATTTGAATCTAAACTGTTCAGCAACAACATTTTTAATGGAAATGATGCCGAGCACACATCCTTCTTTAAAGGGGACATTGCATGTTCTTTATTCCCAATCTAAAACAATTATTCCTTCAATTCTGAGAGTTTATTTAGAGGTGCGTTTCCATCCAGCTGGCCACAACTCAAGCTGGCCATTGACGGCAGCTGTTCGCTAAGGATGGAGGGAGGTTGGTGGTTGGTGAAGGAGGTGGGTAGGGGGCAAATAAGATGTCACATAAATGGGGATGAACACCAGTAAGAGGAGGAACTTTATCTCTTTAGACATCATAAAAGTAGAGATTTTAAAACGAGCCTTTTAAACAGTTAATTTCAAAATAAGACAAACTTTGATCACATCCGGTCATTGTTTTTAATAGGGGTCTGCTCATGACATAAAACCCCACAGAAGAATATTGTAAGCAGTTAGAAAATTGATCTTTTACATGCAATATCCCCTTTAAGAAAGATGCATAGCAACTACAGCTATCACCGTTAAAAAGGAGAGAACATTTTAAATTAAATTAAGAAATTAAAACTCTGAATCAATCAATCACTCCAATGCGTACAGTATATCACAACTTCCCTTCATTAAGGGGAAATATCATATGCCATTTTTCTCCTGTTTGAAGTTGTGAAGATAGATGAGAACAACTTTAGTCTTTTACCAACCAGCAGTGGCTATAGCTGGCAGCCATAATGCCCTGCTGTGCTTATCAAATGCCAAGATGACAGATTTAATTAAAGACCCAAACAGTCTTTATTCAGCTCAGCCCAGTGTCTGTTATGGCCTATGCACTGCAGGGGTTTACAGAAATCACTCTGTGACAGGGTCTGATAAAGTCATTAGGTTTCCAGACTAATAATAGCAAATGGATAGGGGTGTCCTTTTGTTAACCAAGAGATAGCCCCACTGCTATTATGAAACACAAGAGGACGAATGCCTATGGAAATGAGGGGGGAACATGTAATGGAGGATCACTAATCTAGGATGATTGGAAGTACAGAGGGAACTGTAATATGAAAAAAAGCACATTGAATTAATGACACACAAAACGACTCTGTTGAAATTTAATCAGAGAAGGAAATGGATCCCTGCTTCTGGGATTGGTTTATGAGTGAGCTCCAACTATAGGTTATGTAAATGAATCAGCAAATACAAAATTTAGAACCTAGCCTGTGGCATGGCAATGAATCTTAATGTTTTTTCTTGTTGCTGGCAGTGTCCTAAAATGGCATGAGTCAAAATGTAATGATTTATTTGGTAAGGAGTGCAAAGTATGGTGGCCACTGGACCAGACCCAGTCAAAGTTCACACCCTCAGGCCCTCCTACCTCAAATCCATTCTTTGGAATAATGTACTAAATTTATTTGGGACAGAGCTTTGACGTATGCATAGATGCAACACAATCTACAAAAAAACAACCTCATTTTGCATTCTGGCCTGCCCTTTCCTCTTTGTCTCCCTTGGTTCAATGGTTGGCTCTGCCGTCATTTTTATTTTCACTCCCTTGGCTGTTATTACAGTGCGCACATTTAAATAATTCAATTTGCAATGCCCGGCTACATAATAATATTCTTCCTCCTCTGCTTTCTTTTTCATGGATGCTTCAAATCCCTGTGGGCAAATTTTCTCCTCTGTCTCTCTTCATCAGTTAAAAAAGTGTTGGTTTGTTAGAGGCAGAGAACTTTCATTCAATGACAATTATTCTCTTCATCTTGTAGTGTTAACTTCTTGCTAAATACTCCGCTCCTGCCTGTGCTCTGCTAAGAGAAGTTACTAATTAGCAAAGTATAATTATCACCATTTGCCAATCAATTGGACAGACAATCCTTTGCTGACTATTGTTCCAATGAACAAACAAGTTTGGCTTTACAAACTGCAAATGGAGTTGATGTATATGTGACAGTGTGTAAATGTAGTTGCTAAATGGAAGAGTGAGCACCTGTCTGTGGTCCAGACTGCTTGTCTGTGCATTATGCACACATAAAAGCCTATGCAAAGTAAACAATGCAACTTTAAAGTTTAACCCTTTGTAATAACAGCAGATGCTGAACTATGGCAACACTGTTGAATAACTCTAGCTTTTTCTGTTCCCATGATGATATTTAGACTCATTTTAGCCTCACGGGAGAGTGACTGTGAAGTAAATCGAAACCATAAACTGTCTTGCATGACATTTATTCCTTCCTTAAGGAAAAGGCAGATCAGATCACATTACGCTCCACTCATATCTGGTCTATATAAATGGTGGACTGAGAAGAAGTGACATTTTAAAGGAGGACAGAAAAGTTCACGTGAGTAAACAGAGCAAGAGAAAAACCGGGAGAGACAGAAAATATGGCAGTCAGATGGAGTGCTGGCACCCTGCTATGGACTTGGCCCAGCATCAACAACCTGATGGCCAATTAGCAGTAAGTAGTGAGCAGGTGGAGGCACAGCCGTCTGAAGTCTTACACAGCCAGATCGCAGCTTCCTTTCTTCCTATTTGTTGTTTGCTTCTTCTCATATTGCCAGTCCTTCTCCAATGACCACCTAGAATGTCTCTTGGAGGGCCCGGCTCCTCCGTGAGTGCTTGCAAAAGCCAGATGGCATTCTTGTGTCAGAGTCTGTGTTTGCTTGAAAACATTTGTTTGCTCCTTCCTAGACAGCTAGCCACCAGCCAACCAGAGCTGCTGGGCTTCGCTTGAGCTATTGTCACTGATTAAGCCATGCTGGGATGTGCCAGGCATCTTATTCATACGCTTGAGCTTACACACTGCTCCCATCAGGCCTCATCTTCTGATGTTTTAATGTGGGCCTGCAGTGGTGTTCAGTGGTTTATTGTGAGATAGATAGATAATAGACAAGATTAAGAACTGGTCATATGGGAAATTAATTTTAAATTTTTATCTAATACAAGTCATCCTTAAAAATAAAGGCCTGTCAACTACCTTGTGGACAAAACATTATATGCATTAAAGGGTTAACAAGTTAGTTTGCATTGGTCCTTCACTCACCCTGGAATGCTTTTTTAAGAATACATTTATGTTTGGATTTAAAATATGAAATCGTCCAACAGCTTTATGCCGTCTTTGACTTTTTGATGCCCTACAGCAGAGAGCAGCCACTGCATTTCCAATTCATTAGGCCTATAATGGATTCATTTTAATTTGGCTTCATTTGAGCTTAGGATGAGGTTCTATAATGTGGAAATGGCCTAAAGCTCAAGTGGTTGTTTGTAGAATGAATGATCAAAGACAGTGTTATGAAAGATACAGAAATCAGCCAAAACATTAAAACCACAATCATAAAGGCTCTGACTGGGAGTCCTGTAATGCTTGACTAAGTGTATGTTTGTTCCATTTACTGTTTGGGATTCTATGGATTTGGACTGCTCTGGTGCATTCTATGTACCAGAATGGCTAAATGTAAAATGGCCAGTAGAAACTACTTCAGCACTTTAACTCATTAGTTTGCCTTGCTTCATGGTCCATGGAGCTGTTTTACATATACAGATAATGTCACTGCAAAAGTATATCAACGACTACATGTGTGACTGAATGCTGACTTAGTTGATGTAGAAGGATAAAGTAAACTTTCTGAAGTCCGTTTCAAGAAAGGAATAAAAAAAATTCTTAAAGAATCTTCCTTCTCTACATTGTATTAGTATCAGTGCTGCTTCACTTGCTGGCGATTCACGCAACCACCCCACATCACTCTAAAGGCAATTCCTCTCTTTTACTTCTTTATTTGATGGCATCTTTACACTCTATCTTGTTTTAGAGCAAATGGGAATTATCACATGGCAACACTGTTCTGAGTTTTCTGGTCCATTTCCTCATCATGCCACTGACATCTCTCAGCGTTAGTAGATGTTGTCCCCCAACCTGCATTATGTATCACAGCATGTACAGTATTCCCAAAAAAAGGACAATATTCATAGGGGATAAAACTTGAAAAAGCACATATTCATACAAAATTATGAGCCTGCGTTATGGACAGACACATTCAAATGGAGTAACACTATGACAACAAATCATTTAATCAATTGTTTAAAAAAAATAATGATCCAAATAATGACCTCTCTAGCATTACAAATAAGATTTGCATGTTTTTATTGGGTTCAATAAAAATATGTTTGTACTAGTAATTATATTCTATCCACAAAGATTTGTGTGTGTGTTTATCCTCTCAAATGAAATTTAACCATCAAGGTTAAACGAGGCAGTCGCTCTGCCACCATAATAACAAAATAACTTAAGGCCTGGCAGCCACATTTCAATTAGAAATTCTGTAACATTATTTCTAATATCAATCAAGTATCCACCACGTTTATGTGTATTCTCATAAGCACATGATATCAATCAAAATCAGCTGTACAGTCAACAGGCATTCATCAATGGATGATAAAGGGATAACACAGACATATGTCACTTGGTATATAGAATGCCAAAACATTCTTAGAGAAAATGTTTTAGCAGTAACTCAATTTCCATGTAGCTGATGCTAAATATCAGTACTTGAGCAAAATACTCACCAATGGCCATTAAATTTAATCTTCTCAATCCCTAACATTGTGGGTTTCTGTTTGTCCCCTAATCAGAAGTTCTTGTTAGAATTATTGCTGAAACTTTTAATCAAATTATTCAGTTCAACTGATTACAAACAGAAAAGATAAAAATTCTAAAAATCATTGTGTTGCTTAAGAAGGAAAGAGTCATAAAAAAATTAAGACGTTGTATTTAACAGATCACTTCTGGTCTGAATAAGCTACATTCAGTATTGCCTGCCGGTAAATGAGAAATGTGAAAAAAATAGAGAAATGTCAATAAATGCCAAATGTGGGGTCATGTCTAACTCAATTCAATATGAAAAGACTAAGACAGAGCTAACTTCCATGTAATTTAATTTCAGCAGAAGGCACCAGATATTGCAGGCACGGGCAGTGAGCCAGCTAAGTTAAATATCATCTACTACCCCAAGTGGACGAGTCATAGATGTTCACAACTCATTTTTTGCAAGTTCAAGTCAAGTCTCAATTTTTTACATTAAGTTCAAGTAAAGTTGCAAGTCACCATTATTAGCAGTAGAGTGTAATCTGCTGTGTGACACCTGCTGGCTGGTCTGCTTAGAAAACTGCATTATAATATCCAGGGAATTTAAACTCACACTTCATCTACCAGGATTTTGTACTAGCACTGGGGCCTCATTTATAAAACTTGCGTACAATCACTACTAGAATTGTGCTTAGTAAATAAACCAACTAGTTGGCACACCAAAGTAAAAGTCTGATTTAAAAACAGTGCTTAAACACAAGTGCACACAATTTCCTTTTATATGTCAGAACCTTGCTGAATCACGCAACTGAGACTGCGTGTGAACGTAACTTTTCAGAGACTGAAATTAAGATGCACGTTAGTAAGATGGAGACACATTAGGCATTCTTGTTTGGGGGTTATAGTAAAGGCGTAACAAACAAGAGGAAGACCGCCGTGCTACTAGGTTTGTCAGGACCATGTCTGCGTCACCAATAACTTGTACATTAATGGAATCAACATTTTTGCGGTTCAAATAGACAACTTCTTTCTCACATGGAGCCCTTATAGCAACCGATTACATTTCGGAATCTGGACATTGCTGCAAATTTCCTTTTGATGTTGGCCTGTTCTGCC
This sequence comes from Pseudomugil tenellus, assembly GCA_037177515.1. Classification (NCBI taxonomy): domain Eukaryota; kingdom Metazoa; phylum Chordata; class Actinopteri; order Atheriniformes; family Pseudomugilidae; genus Pseudomugil; species Pseudomugil tenellus. The sequence continues at coordinate 17,240,650 of JBAMHX010000006.1, read as the reverse complement.
ACAGTGTTGGGGAAGTTCACGTATCGACCTGTCATTTTATTGATACTGTCCAAAGCAGCCGGTAACTGGCAAGTCAGGCGCTCTAACAATGGACCCATTTTCATAACTGTAAGAACACATCAGCTTATCAGTCAGTTGTGATCATTGGCTAGGAAATCTGATCCCTGAACACTTTCCCCATCTTTATCCTACCATAGTCTTCAAGAAGTGCAAGCACATCCATTGTGACACATTACACTCGTGTGTCCCTGTGATATTTGTATACCTACTCAGTAATACTTGGATTGTTGGACACCCTCTCACATTTAATTAAATACGTATTTATGGAAAAAATAACTCAATTGTTGGACATATATATAATAATCCATGTTTATGTCTTTTTGATTACAACACAAAGTCTAGTGTGAATGATAACAAAAGTGTTTAATGTGGCTTAAATGTATTTTCTTATCAGTTGTGCAGCCGGTTTTCCCTCCAAAATGTTACTACTCCAGGTCCAAAGTTGGCGCAGTGGGACGCACTCTTCTGCATTAAGTTTATTTTTATAAATCCCAAAGTTTGCGCAGGAAAATTCTTACGAAAAAATTTCAGGCCTATTTTTTGTGTAAGCAAGCTTTATAAATAAGGCCCATGATCTTTGAAAAAGGCCATGTTCCCAGTTTTGTGCTATTCGGAATTAAAAAAAAAAAAAAAAACACTTGTAGATGAACATGAAAATTTGTAAATATACGCCTAGCATAGCTTATCCAGTGGTTTTTAATGTGGACGAAATACCAACTGAATCGACAAAGAAATTTTCTACTAATTCTCAATTTCAACTCATTCTGGAGTTTAATCAATTCATTCTTGAATGTAGAGAAGGGCCAATATGCTAGATTTTAGTGCAGGGATCACCTACTGCAACGCACGTAATCCAAATCACACTTGATTAAAAAAACAGTGTGTTGTATTGCAGTGTGTCATAAATAACATGATCAGGGTGTGTTCTAGTAGGTAGACATGTGAAATATGTTTGTGAATTTCTCAGTAGTGCATCAAGAACATAAATTCTTAAGGGCTTTTAATAACTTTGATTAACAAATAAAGTATCAATTTTAAGTTTTTGAAAAATTAATAAATTTAACTCAAGATTTTTATTATTTTCTATCCAATAATTGCAGGGTAAATAACTCAACCTTAGTGTACATCCCTAATTCAGCAACAGCTCGATCGAATAAACAGATGAAGTAAAACATAGTGTCTCTGATCTGAGTTTGATCCCAGTTTAACCTTATCATGCGAAAATCACAGTTAATGGAAACTGTATTCAGTAAATGTCTGTTTTCTACTTAAAACATTTAGTGATTATTATAATGGAGTTAACATTATATTTGTGCAAATGTAGTATAACATATATCCTTAGTCTTTGGCAGTTTAACTTAAGTATAGGCAGAATAGGAAGACTTGATTTGTAGTTTTGCATTGGATATAAAGACCGCAATCTTCTTTAGAATTTATTCTGATGCCTCTTCATTAAACTTTTAATATGGCAGCATTTTGTATTTTGTCGCTATTGTTTTGATTGATTGTGAGTGTGGGGGCATGTCTCTATGTGACATTATGTTATGTCAGTGGCACGTCTGGGAAACGACAGCAAGCAACACATACAGCAGACAGGAGATCAGACAGAGATGAAACAAAAGATTATCTACGAGTCTCAAATTGCAAGTCCAAGTTGAATCTCACAACTTTTAAATGTGAGTCCAAGTCAAGTCTGAAGTCACTGAAAATGCGACATAAAGTGCGACTTGAGTCTGAGTATTAGATTCTAGTCCTTCTCTTTGGGAGAAGTTCAGGTATCTCTGGGCCTTTTCACAAGTGAGGGAAGGACGGAGCATAAGATTGACAGGTGGATTGGTGCGGCGCCTGCAGTAATGCAAACTTTGCACTGGTCAGACATGGTGAAGAAGGAGCTGGGCCAGAAGGCAAAGCTCTCGTTTTACCGGTTGATGTGTGTTTCTACCCTCACCTACAGTCACGGGCTGTTATCAAAAGAATGACATTGCGAACATAGACTGAAAGAAGTTTCCTCTGCAGGTTGGCTGGGTTCTCCCTTAGAGATAAAGTGAGAAGCTTGATCATCTGGTAGGGACTCAGAGTAGAGCCGCTGCGCCTCCATATCAAGAGGAGCCAGATGAGGTGTTTTGGGCATCTGGTCAGGATGCTACCTGGACGCCTCCCTGGTGAGGTGTTCCAGGCATGTCCCTGTGGGAGGTGATCCTGACAAAAATCCCGAACACGCTGGAGAGATTATACCTTTTGGCTGACTGAGAAACAACTTGGGATTGCCCCCCAACAAATGTGACTTGGAAAAGGAAAGTCTGGGCCTTCCTTCCAAGGCTGCTGCCCCTGCGATCCAACCCCAGATAAGAAGCAGAAAATAGATGGATGCATGGATGGACAGATGTCTACTAATGGTAGGGTAACAGCAATCCCCATGGTTTGTTCTTGGTTAAGGCTAGCTGTAATTTTAGAATGTTATGTAAAATGCCTTCACCATTTTGCATGTTTACAAGTAAATTTTAAAGTATTATACACAAAGTGAATAAAGGATATACATTATTCATTCATTCAATTAATTTTATTTTATTTTTTCGCTATATAAGTTATAATCAAGCAAAATTTGGCTTGTTATATTTTATCCTATAATAATATATAATAATATAATAATCATATTACTAGTTTATGTCAATAGCAGTGAAATATTTTATCTTATATTGCTATTGTCTAAAGTCAGAATGCTGATCAGCAGCTGCAAATGACATTGAATGCAATAGTTTAGTGCAGTATATAAGTAACCATTACTGACTTTTGTACAATTATAATTTAGCTGCATTACAGTGACAAGATTTTAAAATGAAAGGAAATTTATAGTATAATTAATGATCAATTAAAGTCCCAGATTAATCAATGGATGAAATAATTGACACCTGGAATCCTAATGTAATCCACGATCTCTTTATCACTATTATTTGTGCTATCATGTTGAAAAATAGACCAAACAACACCAAATCATTCTCAAATCTTTGTTCATAGCAATGTTTTTGCTTAGAACTTTGAGTGAGCTTTAGACAATCAATCATCCAGATGGACCCAATAGACAGGAAGGGGTCTCATCTGACAATATGACTTTACATCAATGTCAAATTTCTGCTCTCTTGTCCTTGTAACTTCTGCAGAAAATCAGTCTGTCCTTCATGTTTCACTTTGAAGAAAATCAAAAAATATTGCTGTTCTTCTCTATATGAGGACGTTGTCCAAAAGTCTTTGTTTTAAAATCCATGCAGAAGCACTCAACTCCCTGCTGTCACTGCTGGCAACACAATGTCAAAACCCAGTCCTCAAAAGGAGACACTTTTAGTGCTTGGTGGACATTTAGAATTCTTCATTCTAGATGAACCTCTCTCCTTGAAGTTTTCTTTAATGATCTAGCACACAGCTCTTTTAGGTGCAATACCCATGGTAGCAATTTCTTCACAGCTATGGCCATTTTTCTCCAAAATGATGACTTCACCAGTTTCCTAACTTTTCTCATCTTTCAGTTTCCTGTTAAAGTTTCCTCAAAAGCAACCAGCAGGCTATTTTCCATCCATGTAATGAAATAGTAGTGTTGGTCCACAATGCATTAATAGGTTGATGATGTACACACTCCACATTCACATCTTGCACAGCATCCTTTTCTTCCACTCACTTAACTCTCTCTTGTGAAGAACTTTTTTCTGGTAAATACCTGATTATGATTCAGTCGTAGCAGTTTGATGCTGCCCTGCACACAAAAGCAATTACAGTAATGGATTGTGACTCCTCTATGTTGGACAAATAGAAGTGCTACTGAGGCCAGTCTGGATGCAGTGACATGATTGAGAAAAACATGGCTACTTCTTTTTGTCTCCCTACATAGTCATTCCTTTCTTGTTCTTTGAAGGCTCTTATCTTCACTCAGTAGCCACAGAAAATGGTTAAGTACCTTAGCCTTTGTTGTAGCTTCTTTGTTTTTTGAATCCAGTCAAATCAATATGTATGCAGTCACTGGGGATGAGATCCAATGAGTGAAGAGGTAGTTACTGTATTCTTGCAGCTGTGTGAAATCAATGTTTTTTTTCTCAGGTGGTATGACCTACTTCTATTACAGACTGTTCCTGATTGTGTGTGTGTGTAGGTGTGCGTGTGTGTGTGTGTGAGCAATTTGTGTGTTCATAATATTTGTTTATATCTTATTAGTGTTTCTGTCTGAATGCAGTGGTGGATTTGTGTGTTAAAATGCGAGGGTGTAAATGTGCAGAGGTTGCATCTGCTCTGCATAATGCTGACAGACAGTCCCTGGCACACACACACACACGTACATACACACACACAAACATACCTTCATCTCCTCCATTGTTTTTCAATTCAAGTCAGAGAATACATGCATCACAGCATTTCTGTCCTTTGTATTTATTATATCAATAAAACGCCCTCAGACAAAATAAGCCAAATAGAGGGTATTTTTAGTATTTACACAACAAATTGCCGTCTAGACACTACAACTAGGAAAGTGGAAACAAATTCTGAATGCTAACCCGAGACATTTGGTGGAAAGTTGTGTTTGTGTTCCAATCTATTGTTCTGATAAGAACTGTAAATATCCAATTTTTTTCAATCAAATTCCATTTTTTTTGTATGACAGACTGATTCCTAAAACCTTTTGGAAACATGTGCAATGTCAAATGTGATCAATTTTATCAGTTAGACAAGCATTTCCCTTTTAAAATATGATTTAATGGGGACAAAGGGTCTCTTACCAGGTTTGTGATGTCCTGCACAACCAATAACGAGATGAATGATAGTAATTTAATTCCTGGTTTTTGAATGAACAAGGTGTTGACCCTGTAATAGAGAATTGCTCAGAATTTAATTAAAGACCATAATGTTCTTTGAAGAAAGCACTCCTTGAATTCTCTGTTGCTAGAGAAATCACTTTAATTTCCCCATCAAGGGTGGGTCAGAAGTTATCTAAAGCATGGTGGGAGACTGATTAAACATTGCCACAAAGAGGTAATCACTGTTTTTACTCATCCCCCATCAGCGTCTTTAGTGGCACTCACAAGGTGTGGCGTACACCAACAAGACTTATTGATGACATGAAACTGATTCACAGCGATAAACGAGGGAAAACTGAGCTGGAGAGAGACATTTTTCTCTGTCACTTTGCTTTTTGGGCTTCATATCTCACTGCCTCTGTGTCCCAGAGAATGCACACTCTCTGAGCTCCTTCGCATCACCATTACACCTCTAATCACGACTATCTCTTGTCTTTGTAGCCTACCCCACCCCCTATGAATCTTTCAAGCTCTTTCAAGGTAAACTTCCTTGATGATGACTGCTTTAGATTTTCTCGATCATTATTGTCGTAAATTAGGACGGTGGCCTAAAAAAAGTGGCCTGGAGAATTTTAAGATTGGCAGCTCTGGGCGGCTAAATGAATTTTTTTCCTTTGAATTTGGAGACAAAGGTCATTTTGTGGAGGGGAAGGGGGATAAAGGAGATTTTTTTACATGCAAAGGGGAGAGCTGCAGTTTGTAAAAAGGAAAGGCATAGTCAAATTACATCACTCATTGTAAAGTCAATCATTGTGGAGTAGCTGGAGCATATCCCACCAATCATTGGGCAAGAGGCAAGATACACGCTGGACAGGTCGCCAGTCCATCACAGGTCAACACAAAGAGACAAACAACCATTCCTGACATTCATTGCTATAGAGAATTTACAGTTACCAATAAATCTAACATGAAAGACAGTTGGAGAAAGCCGTCGTACCCAAAGAGAGCCCATGCTAACACAGGAAAAACGTGCAAACTCCACACAGAAAGGCCTTTGTTCGGACCCCCAGACCCCCCCAGACTCTCTTGTTGTGAGGCCATAGTGCTAACCACTATGCAGCCCATAGGCATATTTATTCATCAGTACAGAAATAGCTAATAAGATTTCCCCTTTCACTCCAAAAAAATCAATTGCAGTACTTCTTTTTGTGTCCAAGTGAATGTGTGAAAACTGTATTTTATGACAGAGCGTGTTTTTCTTTCTCCAGCTCTTTGGGTCAAAGTTCATCAAATTCAAGCCACCGAAGAGAGCTTCTTACTTGGTACTCTCCATTCTTTGCAGCCCTTACTTCCCTTCTGTGTCTGGGTCAGGCTTGGTAAACCTTCAGTGAAATTGGTATCAAATAAGACTGTAGGTAGTAATAACCACAGCTTTCTAGCAAATATGAAGGCAGACGGAGGTTCTTGGCCAGACCTCAGCACAGCTGTCCATTTCTCTGAGACTGTTTTTAAGTGCGCCATGCAACGACATTTATTTACACAGGGCACACACAAACACACACAGTGTGATGAGCCTCAACCTACACACACACACACACCTGGAAGCAGGTGTATGCTGGGCCTTTTTTCTGTCATTTTTTCTGAGCTGCTCCAATCTCAAGCAATCATCACTGACCCCTCTGCAATCAAACAGAAGGGCCCTTTCTAGTCGAGTTCTTTCTTTGAAGATGCTGCACTACAAAGCTGAGGATCCGTGGACAGAGAGAAAGGCTGAGAGACGGAAGGAATATAAAAGATGATAGAGAAAGAGAGAGAATCAAGGAAGTGATGGAATGAAGAAGCGTCTCATCCACTCAGCACTCTACACACAAGTTCAAGATCCAAAAATAAAGGGAAAGAGGAAATAAAGAAACACTCCCACCTGCTGTGGAAATACAAACCCACATGGGTCTGAAATCAAATTTAGATTTTACGTTTGTCATATAAAAGAATGGGATAAAGAGGAAAAGTAGAGGTGAGGTAGGAACCCCTAGACAAGACAGTTTGAGTGGGAGGTCAGAGAGAAAATGAAGAAAGAGGGTGTAGAAAAAAGCTATGCAAACTGGTGATAAAACACAATAGAGGCAGTGCTGACTGTCAAAACCAACCACTTTCATTTCCATCCTGCCACATCCAGAGTGACTAAATGAAAAATGAAGGTAGAGAAGAATGGAGTGAAGGAAAGAGGAAAGGATTGAGAGAGAATGTGCATGACTGAGCATCATATCTATGCAGGCCTGTGAGAGATGACCAGTTGAGCACAATGTTTGATGTCTAACAATGAATCCCAACTAAGATCATCACTATAACCACAGGGCGCAGGAACAGTAGAGCAGAGCGAGGTGAAGATCAAGGCCACAATTAACTGACACATTAAAGGACAAATGATCAGACTTAGATATCTGGCTGTACAATGTTAGGTCAGAAGGTTTATGTAGTCATGTAACCACAAAACAGTCATCTTATCTGCATGCAAAAACAGTTGTTTTTATATATAAATATATAAATGCTTAACACACCTCTTGATCTCTGGGTTCCTCAGGCGCTATTGCTTATTGTTAAGAATTTTTCAGGCATTCTAACACACACTTCTGTAGCTTTTTAAATGATCTACAGCGGTTTTCCAGACAATAATATCCCATTCAGGAGGCTTGCAATCCATTTCCAAAATGCACCGTTTATTCAGAGACTCTATTTGGAATGTCTGGACTGACTAGGTCCGCATTAACTACTGTCCTCCAGGTTTTCGATTATTCCTCACTTAAATGAAAAGTTCTACACATGGCCGTAAATGGCACACTGATCTGGGTCAGGTGTGTTGCAGCATGGACATATTTAAAACCTATAGGACAGTTTCTCACAAGGACTAAAGTTGGAGATACTTACTATGTAATCCACAATTGGTGATCCATGATCAAATAATTACTTACTACAGTTTGTAATAAAAAAAAACAACAGTTTCTATCATACTCTGTTGAAAAGAGACCACATTTTTTTACCCATATGTTATATTTCGGTCACCTCTTATCAAATGGTAAATCAGTTAGAGAGCTTAATGTAATGGCAATATCAGGAGTAGCCAAAGATCAACAAGTGAGAAAAATGTTCTATCTATCCATAAAAAAAAGCTTTTCTATTGCTGGAATGAAGAGAAGAGGATGGTTCTGATGCACAGTCCTGCACATAATTAGCTGAGTTGAAGTTGCTGTGTGAGGACAGTGGATAAATAGCATAAATTCCACTATTCACAATGACTGATAAATATTTTTATTCATAAATAACTAAAATAAATAACACTATTTAAATATTAGTTATTTATTTACTTATTAAAATCTGGAGTTGACCTTCATGGTGCTGTGTGTGATTAAATGGGTTGAGGTTTGACATGCATTTCCATATTAAATAAATCAAAAACCTTAACAAATGGTTTTAATAGTATGGGTTAACCCTCAAATACTCTACTGAATTTGTATGGGAGGTCATTGAAATAGAATAAGAGAGCATGCATGAATGCGTGATTGATAGGAAAATTGTACAGTACTTTCATAAAAGTGCTTCAATGAGTGCAGTCTTTTTACATTTTAACTTCAGGGTTTTACCAGAGAGTTATTATTCCTTAACCTTTCAAATTTCACACTAAGAAAAACACAAGAGAAAAACTTTTTAAAAATTTGTTCTTTTCTTTTGAACAGTTTTAAAATAAACCAAGATTTTTTTTTCACAAATGCTTTTGAGATGACTGTTAGTGCTGAACTAATTGGTGAACTGGTAAAAATTTGGAAAAGCAGTTGGATACCGAACAGTTTCAGCACGACTTACTGAAATAAATATATTTTAATGAAATTCATTATAGTCTAAAGAATTTGCTCTACTTAATGGTAGAGCTGTCACTTCAAGAGTTGAGCAGCACTGTTATGCTGTCTTTGTCTATTTTAATATATTCAGGCAGGGACAAAACTAAAAGTGGGTATATTTACGTACATGTCTTCTCATTGTACTTCTTATCATTATTTGTCAATTTTTCAAATAAAAATTATATGAAGCTTACATGATTCAAAATAAAATACACAGCATATGACAGTTTTGATCACACTCCTGTAGTATTTTTATATTCATGACACAGATGGGAAATGACACCAACATAAATGTAGAAATGACTTGAAGATGCAAAACAATCTCCCCTCAAGCAGCCTGACAGGTGAGGCTGCCTTACTACGAGTCAGAAGTAATTGACATCGCTTCAAAGTGATCTGACAAAGCAAGGCTGTATCTGACAATTTCTCGTTGCCTCCATTCATGTTGTGCCCTCACATCTTTCCTGTCACTAAAAGGGCGAAGCTGGCATGTAAGCAAAGGCGCATGACAAATACGTTTAAAGCTTCACTTTTTCCTCTTTTCTTTGGGTTTCCTTCACATCTATATTTCATTACTGGCAGTTTTTACCTTTCTCAGTCCAGATATTACATTTAACCTATTTTCCAGGTCCTTAATTGATATATTTTCATTTATTTGCCCACACTGTTTGCCCACATTATTTTTACAAGCAGAGGTCAAATGTTTTACAGAGATTATTCATTGTGACAGACTTTTTTCTTAATAGATGAATAGAAAAAGAAAACACTGTAAAAAGTTGATAATAAGTGGTCAAAGTATCATACGTTTGGTTGTGTTAACATGCTTTGAACTGCTGGATTTGTAACTGTTTATGCACAGATGTCCACTTGTGATTGATTCATTGAGTTCATGTGAACAGACAACCATGTGTTATGCATGATTGTTTTTATCACAGCGTGCCCTATGTCAGGTCATCTTCCCTCCTCAGATCTGATATGGACTCAAACACTATGTCTTTGCATTGTGAAGTCACACAATCCAAGATGTGTTTCTTACATGTCTAGCCAATGACTCATATGATTAAGGATTATATATATATATTATATATAAGAAAAACAAAACTACAAATAGTGTCTTACCAAGGACTGAAGTCTGTATAAAATAACATTCTAATATGTTGTCATTGAAAAGGAGATGTTTCAGTCATTTCAGATCACTCAGAATATCCTCAAACTGGAATAACTAAGAGATTCTGGTGCTGAACTTCTCAAAGCGGGATGAAACTTTCAATCTAAAACTTTTCAACAAGACAAAACAAAGTTTTCTTCCCCAAAACTATTTCATACATAAGAAGTCCATAAACGATGTTTCCCTTGACACGACCCCATCTGGCTGAAAGATGGATATATAGAGAAGTTTCACAACGAGCTCTAATTTTTCTCGTTTAGATCTTTTCTCATTTCTCAACCTCGCCTGCCCACACACTCAAACCCACTTGGTCACAGGACTGTTGATCCAGGAAGTGAATGAAAGGAGGGAATAGCTCAATGCTAACACACTCATTGTTCCCTTTCATTATTCATGGAGGCTAATGGAGGTTTGGATAGCGACCACCAGCAGACATACTCAGGAAGAATGGGACTGAGAGCAGGATGAGTGTTTTGTCTCACCTCTGTATTTTATATTGCCCTGGCAGCCCCCCCCCCCCCCCTCTCTCTCTTACTATTTCCGTTCTCTCAGTCTGTGTCTGAATGCTGACACAGGGCTTTAGTGGGGTTTCAATGAGTAAGAGCTCTCAGGCTGCTGAGTGAGTAATGGGACACTGAGAGGGTGTGGAATAAATAAAACAAAGAGGGGCAACCGGAACAGCCTTACTTTCCCCCAGCTCATCCCTCCCCCGTCCTCAGTGCCACCTTCCTCCTGTCATTGCAATTCTAATCCTGTAGAGTCCAAAGTGATCAAAAACGCTTCCCCTGAATTCTAATCGGACCTGCAAAATTTATGCTTCTTTTTTCTGTTCCAGGGAAAATCTATCTTTTAAGATCTATGCATGATCTGCAATGATTAAAGATTTCTATTTTGAAGTACTTTCAATAAAACTTGATCTCAGTGGCAACTTTGTTCCCGGTCTACTCTTAAATGAATGCTGACTGCTTGTGTTCAGCCCCTCCATCAGGTAGAGGGAAAAATCTGACTTAGCAGTTATATTCCTTCATGAATTATTCAACGCGGGAGAGAATGCTTTGAGTCTCAGTCATAATGGGAGGTCCTGAGATGGCGTACTGTACCCCCCACTCCTTCTCATATATAGTTCACATCTTGGCAGTCTGTCATGGAAAGTCTGTCATGAAAAGTATGACTTTGCTGGGAAACTTCCAGCAATTACAAGCCACCGATTTCTTGTGCAAAGACAATGATGTTTTTTTTCTTATCTTGGCTAGAAAGTGAAGCCACTGTCAATCCTTTCCAATCAGTGTGTCCACCTCTCCAAATGCCAATGCCAACACTGCTTACACACAGGCTGGGACAAATCTGTTTTGGAGGAATGCCACATTAAAAAAAGGCTAAAAGATCCTATATCTGCTGTTTATAGGATGTCACTGTGTGTGTGTGTGTCTGTGTGTTTTCTTCCATCTGCTTCTGTTAGACACTATGTGTCATCAGTTCCTGGAAGAGAGCATATGTTGGCTGAAAAAAAAAGCAATAGTATTTTTTCTTCCTTCCATTAGTTGAGAAAAAAAGGCAGCTCTCAGATGCTTCTAAAGCTGTAGTGGTGCAGCATCATTTCAGCTTCCAACTTGCCGGCAGGGCCATACATCATATCACAGTGTCTTTGGATACCTCCTTCTTGTCTCCACCCACACACCAACACTCTTGTTTTGTAACATATAAAATTGGCCCTGTTAGTGCTTTCTTCCCTCTCTTTCATTGTCATGGAACACAGGGTACAGTCTGATGAGGACTATCCAACTCTGAGAACAAGGTATTGTGTCTGCATAACAGTCCCTTTCTCCATCGCTGTGCTGCTTGCTGACTGTCTGCCGTAGATAATTGCCGTCTGGATTCTCCCAGCTCAGCAGATTGGCTCAAGTCATAATGAGGAAAAAAAGAAGAGTGCTTGTACCTGTGTGTCTGTGTTGGATAGGTAGGCTAGCTGCATAAGAGGCAGGAGTGCAGAGATGTAAAAAGTAGCATGACGCACTGAAGCCAATAAAAGGAGTCAATTAATAGTGAGAAAACTTGTGGCCACTGAGTAAGGCTACTGCTGTGAAGCCATACGACCTACAACACAGGTTATTTGGTCTACCAGACAGACGCAAGCTGAGGTGCATATTAAATGCTATTTTAATCATAGAAACTTGTAGACAAATAGTTTGGTTAACATTTATTTAGTATTGGCTTGTTATAAAAACAACTTTCTTAAAAGATAAGATCATTTTATTTACATTAAAATGTACTTTTTATGATTTGCTGCAATAGCACAAAAGCTTGACCTGTTGACAAAATGAAGAATAGAGCCATGACATTTCAGCCAAATTCTGAGCCAACCATCTGAATGTGAAGCTGGAATGCACTCATCAGACCAGGAAACATTGCTCCTTCTATTGTCCAGTTTTGGTGAGTTTGAATTGTAGAACATCTGCTTCATATCTTGGTAGGAATCAGTGCTTATTTGACTTCCTGTTGCCCTTCTACAATCCCAAACTAGTCTGTCTATTCTCTGATCTGTGACCTCAGCAAGACATTCTAATCCAGGCTTCCAGGCTTCCCCTGACTACATGCTGAAGTGTCCTTGGGTGAGATACTGAACCCTATGAACCAAAAAATGTAAGTCGCTTTGGATAAAAGCGACTGCTAAATGACTGTAATGTAATGTAAATCTGCTGCTCTCTGGATATTTTCTCTTCCTCAGAACATTCTCTGTAAACACAGATTTTGTGTGAAAAGTCTTAACAAATACTTAGACAAACAACATACTATTTTCATTCCCTTAAATCTCTTTTTTCCTCATAGTTTGAACTTTACCAAGTCATCTTGAGCTTGTCTATGTGAATGAATGCAGAGTTGGTGCTGTGATTGGCTAATAAACTATTTTTCTTAAGAAATAAATAAACAGGTGCATCTTATAGAGTAGCAGCTGAGTTGTACTGATAAATGTATATATGCATGTCTGTCGGAGATTTTTTAAGTACACTGTACTGTGATCCATATAAGGTTGATAATGTTCACAGCGTTCTACCTGCTATTGGTTGCTACTGATATCCATTCTTCTCACATGTTGATGACCACTGAGCTAATCTTCTAACTGCTAGACTAAAGTTGCTGATATATGGGTGTTCATCTCCAAATATATTTTTAAGTCTGCAAATCAGATATTAGTATAACAATAAATGCATTTTATTGATTACCTTTAACTCAGTCTGCTAAACACTTGCTGATGGGCAACAAAGTGAATCATTGAATTGATGATCTTTCAGTGGCTCCTTGCTTTTTACTACAAGTCTTATTGATAGAAGATAAAATCTTTATCCACTCATGTTCTGTCCAATCATGTTGCATTATCTGTTAGGTTACAAAGATTTACTTCTTTTTCAGATAGTACATTTCACTGTAGTGTTCTGTGAAGTACAGTATGTTTTGGAGGATGCTTTTAAACAAATAGACAAATGAATATGAACTCTTTGTAGCAGATGTTTCCAACAGGCCAAAAAGAAGAAAAAAAAAACAAAACAAAACAACAACATATGGAGGCAAGCATATAAGCAAATCACATCTTTGCAACTTAACGTGTTTCTACTGCGCTTTGTCATTTCCCATCTCACTGTGCTGTCTCTGCATGTGCACACTTCATACTGGTCCTCTCAGTCCATCAATTATTCCAAAGTTTGAGATGGGCTTGGCTAATGGGGACTTGATTAATGATGAGGACTCGGCACAACACCATTAGCCTCTCGACTCTCTCAGGCAAGGGCTGAGGGATGGAGAGAGGGAAGGGGTGGGGAGTGGATGGAAATAAGGGAAGGAGGGAGGGAGGCTTGGACAAGGGCCAGTGTAGACATGACATGAAGCTAAAGGAGAAAGAGAGATGATAAGGCAGGGAAAAAAGAGTGCAGATATGCACAATGTCAGTGAAGTAGGATTCATCATGGCCAGAACTCTGGCAAAGAAGAAGATAATGATGGAAGATTGAGTGAGACTATTTGACTAAAGAGGTTCACTTAACAGTTTAAATGGGGGGGGATTTAAAATATTTGGAGTCGTTTTCATTTAATCAGAGCATAACTGGTATTAACTGAGATAAAGGTTGAAAAGCATAACTACAAAAGAGCGAACATCAAAAGCATATTTAGATGAATCCAGTCTGACGTATTTAAAACAATGCAACTACAGGAAAACAGCAACTAAGCAATAGTCAGATACGTTTTCGAGGACTGACAGAAATAGGTGTTATAACTATCCTCAAACTTAACAGATGTCTCCCTGCCGTCTGCATATCCTCTCATAAGATTAAGTAGAGGCTATCATTTTGCTTTTTGTACGTTTATGAGATCCATCAGTTAATAAGCACAGCAGGAAGGCTGATCTGTCTAATGCACCACCCTGGGCACACTGATCTGTGCTACGATCGTGCACAAGCAGGCAAAGGCCAATAAAGGCACTCAACATTATCACAGGGTTACATGCAAGGGGTTAGATTGGAATAGAGCACATATGGATGCAAAGAGGTGATGGAGATTACAAGGCATATTACAGCATATCTAAGAGAATTCTGTAAATGAATGGCTAAATTGTAATGTATTGTAATGCATTTTCCCTCATTGAGACCTCTTCATTCTGCCTTAAACACCAGAATAAAGCACACTGTCATTGCATTAACAAATAAATGTGATAATTTGATGTTGGACATCTTGGATGATTGTCATAGTTTGTGAAGGCTCACAGAGGCGCCAACACACCAACCTCTTACATCCCCATGCTGAGTCATGCCAAGTTGTATGCCAAGTAAGCTTAGTGGTTAATTTGGCTTCTGTCTGGATGCAGTCTCTAAAAAAGAAGAAAACAAAAACAGGGCAGACACAGCGGAAAAGAAACTGTCACATAAATACAAGAGAGGAGCTACACACGCATGTTCTCGCTCACATGGTGTCCAGAGACAGACCAACCAGCCCCGTTTATAATGGCAACACATTCTTTTGGCTTCATTTTCTTATCTGCTGCTACACTTGTCTGATTATCATCACATGCTGGACAGATAGAGCCAAAGAAGAAAAAAAGGTCTGCTGCTTATTACATCTCTACCATAATCAGTCTTGCGTGAGGGTGGTATAGATTGCAGTGTCACTCTCCAATGAAAGAAAGATGACTGACATTGATTAAGGGCCCCTCTACAGTGTTAACTTATATCACATTACCAATACACACAAATGACACAGATGAAAAAGAAGAAAAGGGGAACATGAAAAGCCCGCCAGTATTGCACTGAGCACAGACTGATCATTAGGTCATGCTTCGTCACACGGGTGGGTGGCAATCAGGTTCGTGTCAACAGGATAAATACACTGCCCCTCTTCACATTCCTCCTGAGGTGCCGTTTTGTATTCCATTCTTGTTCAGTGTTTGTTTTGTCATAATTCATTCCTTGGAACAGATTACACTGCACCTGCAAAATCATCATGACAGGCACGTAGCAGATAGGGACAAACAGGGGCATGCAGGCGATAGAGGGAGAGAATGAAGAAGCCAGGCACAGGCTGCAAATATAAAGGGGCAGATAGTAGAATACAATGGAAAAATGTAAATATATATGTAATACACCTAATAATAGATGGCATAGCAGGAATTTTATCATTAAGAGAGATTTTATCTCTGGCACGATGCTAAAGGTAAAATAACATTCAAATTAGGAGATGTTCTCAGTGAAAGAATGAAAGCTGGAGGTAAAATGACCCTTCAGTTTATTTAAGTCCTAAGAGATCTTACTTCATATGCAAGGAAATCACAGAAATAAAAGGCAGAGTTTGGATTTATATGATTCCAAAGAGCAAAATAAAATAGTTAATGTTTAGCGTTTAAACCAAATAAAATATTTAAAATTATGTTAAACAAAGAGAATTTGGGATAAAAATAAGTAAATTATATTCAAACAGAAAAAGAGAAAATAATTTTTTTGTGATGACAAGAATGATTCCAGCAAACAGACATGATACAAAGCAAGAGGTTTGGTTTTTCTGGTCATTATTTCTAAAATGAAAGCATTCAGTTAACCAGCAATTTAACCTAAAAATTCCTCACACTTACTTTTGGTGTAGGAACTAACATTAAGAATGTATTGTAAGGAGAGCAATTGCACACACACACACACACACACACACACACACACACACACACACACACACACACAAAAAAAAAAAAAAAAAAAAAAAA
>JBAMHX010000006.1:17210190-17223372 GCA_037177515.1 Pseudomugil tenellus | reverse complement strand
CTGACAACCAAAAACATCAACATGCAGAGTTAGAAAGGGAAATGGGGGAGATCCAGTGATGAACCCTGAAACAAAGCTAAATGGCTACCTGGGATAAGCCACAAAACTCAATAAAAAGAAAAGAGATTTTAAGAGGTTTTTTTTTGTTTGTTTAACTAACACCATTCAACATAAACACCTGCAAATCACAATTGTACTTTGTAGTTGGTTTTGGTTTGATACTTAAACACTAATAGTTTATGGTAGATAGAGTTAAACCAGACTTCTCGCAAATATGTTTTCTCTTTTTATTTAAAGTAAAAAAAAGCCTTTCAGCTGGCCTCTCTGCCCTCAAAACCTTCTCTGCCTAATCAGGTTTCCACCTTTACCTAATAACAGCTAGTTAAGTGCTACTGACATTTGTGTTGAGTGACAGCTTTGCATGTTCATCCTTGACCTTTTTCCCATCTGCAGTTTTATCATCATCGTCAAAGGAGCATCTTTCCTTCTCTCCACCTTTTCTGGTGATAAATGTCAAGGCTAAAAAGGTTCTACATGAATACTGGCAAGGTTTGTTTTTGCGGTAGATTTTTCTCTGTAAATATAACTCAAATCCTAATAGCTGATCAAGTCTAGTCTTAAATTGAGTAAGCATCATTAAATTTATTTTATATATAGTCTAATAAAAACATTACTGTGTAAACATAATTCTTTTTTGATGGAAAATAAAAAAATGAACAAAACACATTCTTCTGTTATTATAGCACTGTACCTTCAAAAGCTCTGCTGGTTACTACAGAACAAACACATAGTTCCACACAGAGATAATTGTTTTGGTAATTTAGAGCAATCACTTGAGCACAATGAGTTTCAATGGGGTTTTGATTGCATCCCCTACCTCAACAGGTCAGTCATTTACCTATTTGGAATGTAAGGCAGATAAAACAGAAGAATTCTCACTGTAAATAACTTTCTATTTATAAAGGAGAAACATTTTTGCTGCCTGTTTTTTATTGTATGTGAATATTAATTAGTTCCAACAGTTTTTGGTGGATCAAAACAAAGACTTTGGATAATAAAAAGAAAATCTAACTAAAAGCATTAAGCATAGGCTGATTAAGACAGCCTTGAAGAGAAATGCTGGAAAAAAACAGGCTGTTCTAAGTTTGGAGTAAAGAGAACACTTGATTTAAAAGGCAGGGATGATCTATTAATCATATATTGCATACTTTTTTTTAAATCACAGTTAGAGCGCATTAATATTTCAATTGGTCCCTGTAGTACATAAACACTTTTTAGTCCCCATTTAGTATCTTCTCTAAGTAAATTTCTATATCTGTCTTTCCTCATATATGTTATTTGTGATACTATCACACTTTTCAAGTCATTTCTAAGGTAATGGAGAAACTTGCAAACAAAGCAACAAAGTGCATATATCACAAGTTTGCCCTCTATTATTTATATTTTAATTATTACCTCTAAGAGGCCAGACTTTATCATAACATCAGTCAGTCGCTTTCTATAATGCTGAAACCAATTGCCAGTCGTGAGGAAGCTTGAGTCTATCACAGCAATTAGAAGGCGAGAGGGAATGACACCATGGACAGGTTGCTGGTTCACCACAGAGAGACAAATTGGCCTTTTCCATTAGTACCTACACTTCTCTACAGCTCAACTCTACTGGTTTTCCATTATAATTAGAGATCCACTGATGTGAGAGAGGTTCTGAATGTGCAGCAATGATCAGAAATATTATGAAGCTGTTGCCGTGATCTACAGAGAGTACTGGTGTTGGTTCTGAATGTGTCGCTGCCATCAGAGATATTATGAAGCAGCCAGATCAGAGCTGCAGAAAGGACGTCATGTTGGTTCTGAAGTTGCCACCCAGGTGGCAATTTTATGCCAAAGCAACTGGCTTATCACTACTCCAGCCTGTAGTCGTGATTTGCACCCGACTCCACCTGGAACCTAAAGGAAGCAGGTACTGCAAAAGTATCTACTTGCTACGTAATGTATATAGTGGAAATACCCTGAAGCGTGGTCGAGCTGAAGAAAGCCGGTAAGAGTAGGTACTAATGGGAAAGGCATAAAATAATCATTCATGCTCACTCCTAGGGACAATTTAGCGTGAACAATCAACCTAACATGCATGTCTTTGGACACTGGGAGGATGCCTGAATACTCAGAAAGAACCCACGCTAACACGGAGAGAACATGCAAACACCACAGAGTAAGGCCACTGTTTAAACCTCACACCAACCGAGGCTCAACCAGCAACTTTCTAAGGTGACAAAGCTAACCACCACGAGTCCCATATTTGGCAATATTCGCCATTTCCCAAACCTATGCACATTTATGATAATATTATGCATTTTGTAACATACCATATTACTCATTTCCTGCTGAGAGGTCTCTATCTGGAACTGGGAACGGCTTACTGGGAGCAGCTTCCTCCCAGCTCCTCTTGCTTTATATGGCCCACCCACACAGAGCACCCAGAGAGGCGTTGTCTGTTGTCTGCTTGCGTGGGACTTGTCTGTATACTAGAACAGCACTTCCTGGGGGAAATGGTGCGCTAAAGTTTTCAGGTAGGGGTGGGGGAGTCTCCACCATGCTGCGTAGGAGGGGTGGCGTCAGGCGTTTGCTCTGCCTAAGCCACACCCATCTTTTCAAACCAATAAATCTATTAAATACATGGTTGAAAAATAAAACTACTTTGGGGAAAATTTTAAGGTACAATTAACTTGAATATAAGGTTAAAACCACATATAAGTCAGTTTTGCATAATTTTAAACCTTTAACATATTAGAGGGCTACTTTTCGTTTGTTTGACACATTAACACCAGTAGTTCATGGCGTGACAAGAAGAGTTAAACCAGACTTAAAAGCTCAAAAAAGTCAAATTTGCTTTATATAGCCTCTTTAATTTATCCCAGAAAAATCCCAAGTCTGATCATTTTATCAAGCCTAAATAACAATATTAGACATCAATCGATCCATAAACAAACAAAAGGCATGTACAAGAGCTACCTGAATGAAAAGACGTTTACATTATAGCATTATTAACTGTGATATATCATTTCCAAGATCGCAGCCAGCATGAATCTCTCCTTACACCTGTTGTATACCTTGGAAGTTTGATTTTCATTGCAGCTTCTTTATACCTGATACAGCCTCTTTTTAGGTTCCGATGAACCTTTGAATTGTCCTCCACCCTGCTCCCATTGTTTTGCTGACTGTCCTCCATAAACTGTCTTCTGCTACAGAACCTTTGTCTGAGCCATTCTTGAATATGATTTTGGTAGTTATTCCTGCAAATTAGGTTGTAAAATAAGAGCCACCGTTGCATACTGTGCTTTACAGAATACTTTCATTCCTTCTGATCCAAAGTAAAACATAACAGCCAGTCAGAACTGTCCATTGTGCACATTTTAGGTGTTGTCTAAATCATTTGTCTAAAAGTTTCATTCTCTATAGTGGCACAACAAGTTTTAGAATCCCAGAAAGAGCGTGTAACAATAAGCATATTTTACATTATACCTGGCTTCTATGGAGTGACTTGGCATAATGTATAATCTTATCATTTCACAGTTTGACAGTTACGTACTGTATATAATGAAGAGGGGTGGCAAAGGTGACTTTATCCACATAAATAAATCATATATACACATACAATTGTATGTGTTGTAAATTCCATTGTGTACATAATGTGTAATACTACACTATTATTATCAAATAGAAAATAACAGCTTACACTTAGATTGTGTTGAAGCATCAAGTTTCATGTAAAATGACAAACAACAAACTGTAAAATCACAACTGTAACCAACCAAATATATAAAGAAAAAGAAGAAAAGAACATGCATACTTGTCAAAAATATGAATTGCCACTTTCGAAGAGCCCTGAATGTTTAATGTGTTATGATAAATAATTTAGCTAAAGACTAAATTCTGTTCATTGAATGGCAGCTGTAATGATTTTCACAATGACTTGGACAGAGAAGGTACACATTCTCTGCCAGATACGTTCCCTCCGTTTTGATCAAAGCAAACACAATTTCGGCAGGATTACTTAACTATTATTTTATAAATGTTTCAATGAAAGGTTTCCAGTTATCTTGTTGATAATGACAAAGAAAGATTAAGCAAAATATTTGCTTTTTATCATATAATAAAAAATGTGAAAAAAAATGCAGCATGGACATTAGCCTAGTGTGTCTGTTATTTTCTCAACTGAACTGAACGAATAAAAAGAAAAGCAAACAGACCAATACAAATAAAAAACGACTAATTGGCTGATAAGATTTAAATTTAAGTTTCTCATTGGGAAAAATGCTCTCCACAAAAATATTGTTCAGATGGTGCTCAGATTACTCTAAAGAAGTAAAAACACTACAAGAAATTACATTTTAACCGAATAAAAGTAAGAAGGGAGACAGAATAGAGAGAGAGATGTTATAGGAGGAAAAAGAAAAATATGTTCTTACTTTAGTCACATTTGCATGTCCTGTGCAGCTGATTGCTCCCCTCCTTATTTTTTATTTCACACAGTAAAACACAATACAACATCAGCCCAAAATGCCAAAAGTAAGGGTTTAAGAAATGAAAAGGTCTTTCTAGAAAGAAAAATGTCAGTCATGCCATTCCAAGAGGTAACTTACTTGCTTCTTTTCTTATCATTTTACACATGACTTATGCTGCATGATTTGCTTTCAGACTGCAAATGCGTTGTTTAGGTATAGGCATTTAAATTGCTTGATTAGGAAAGCATCAAATGGTAGAGCATTGCTGCTCCACCATGTATTATTGAATGCATTTCTATAACACATTAAGATTTGTTTAGAAAGCAAGAAGATTACAGCTCTCGTCTAATGGAATTATGCTAATATTAGCTGATTTTGCTTATATGAAATGAAACCATATGAGCCAACTATGGCTTTTAGACAATGACGATTATGCCCCTGAATACATACGAGCTAGAAGACTAAATCTGCTAATTGTTTATGCTGGTTACATAGGAAAATCCACCATACAAATAAATAATTTAATACGGGACACATTTGATGCAATAATGATGAACCTAAACTTCATCAAAGACAAGCAGGATAAAGTCGAAGTGATACAACAATAATCACTACAGTTGGTGTAAAACAAATTGTCCTCAGGTCATTTAGATACATTATGTTATATTCAACACAGACTTAAAAGGCCTAACTTAGCAGGGAATTATCAATCTACCATTTTTCTCAAAACAGTGACGAAAGTCTATGATAGAAAGAAAGGAAGCAACATATTTGAATCATATAATGCCTGTACGCTGAAGATTGTTTTTAAGTATATATATATATTTCTTAACTATCTTGGAGGGTCAAGGACAGCTGAGAAGAGCAATAGTACATTAAAGAAGATCATATCATATTGGCTGTAGCTGGTTAGCCAGAGGAGTGACAGTGATAAGCGTGTTCACCTTTAGCCAAGAATGGAAATATATGGGGGTCGTAGCAAGGCCAGGAAATCATCGGAATGCAATCAGTATTGTGCTGGAGGGGTATTGATGGCCAGGCATAGCAGTTAGATAATACTAAAGAATGCATCATGTACTAATATGCAGTTTAAGAGGCGTTCATTAGCCTTTATGTGATTATAAGAGGCACAAACTGTAAGATACTTATACTAAGGTTCTACATTGCAGACGCAGTCCTTGTATCACAATTCTTTAGCTTCACTCATTTGCTTCTGTGCAACAGCAGCAACAATACAATTTCCTTGTGAAAAACTAAGTACACAAGATTGAAGGTGAAGGATTAAATATAAAGCCCCCCCCCCCCCCTCCTCCCCCCTCCAGTCATTACTGCGATCAATGTAGACTGATTATTGTTGTTTAATGCAGAATATGGAAAGCAAAGCATCAGAGTTCTTTTTTTGGCTGCATTCATTATCACTCTGTCGTTAAGATGCGCTTAAAGACGATGTTGTCATCATCGCACATTCGTCAGACAAAAATGTACTAGCTGTAACTCCAGTCCTGTTTTTCTTATGTAATTTCAATTAAGTATGAAATATTTCCTGGGTGGAACCCTGCACAATCCAAATGTAGATTTCCTTGAAAAATATGGTGATCATCTCTAACTGGAAAGTGAAAAAATGGGGCCAGAAAGAGAATGAGTGAGAGAGACTAACTGACCTCATACATCTATCCCACATCATAAGAAGTTATGCCAGTTAGCCAGCTTGAATAAAGGCGGGTTAGCAGCCCTGGGGCTATAGGTCCATTTGTGGAAGCACTGATCTGGGCTTTTCAGTCCAGCCAGCTCAAACTATATCCAGCCTGAGTGAAAAGGGATAATCATGTAGCTTAGGCTCCCCAGCACTCCCAAGACCCCTTTTCGTGATTCACTGTCTGCTCAAGCAACTCAAACCAGTCCCAGTTATATTGCTGGCCAGAGCCCTCTTAATGAAAAAAGAAGGAGAAAAAAAAAGAAAATCTTGCAGATGAGTGATGAAGTCATTAAATGAAGCTGTGAGGAAGGAGATTGAGGTGGGCCTCTGCGAGGGTAACACAGGCCTTGTAATTTGTATATGTGCATATCAGTGACAAAAGAACAAGGGAAGGGTGGAAGCTATAAGCCTGTTGGACTGTGACAGGCCACTGAATACTTAATGGACTTTCCTGTGGATGTTTTACTATGTTTTACATCATCTTGAAAAATGCTTCATAGTAAGCATAATGCAAATAAAGTGAAAAATCTGCTGGAGGAAATTTTTCATCATAGAGTTGCTGTAGATGAAGTGAGAGGCGAGGAAGAGTTTTACCTTTGTTAGACAGAGGATGAAATATTCTATAACAGCAGAGAAACCAGAAAAATAGCCCTTAGTAGAGGAATAAAGTGTAATCCTTTATCAGCAAAGGCAACAGATGTTTCACTTCTAATGGTTCCAGAATTAATGTATTACCTGCTATGAACCTGGATGCCTGTGTACAGGATTTCAAACATTTATCTACCTTTCTGTAGCGAGTGATTGAAAGGACTAATATGATTGAAGCTTACTTCCAGCAAAGCGACCTACAATTAATGTCAGGTTTTACAAGACTTTTTCAAATCTGGCCCCTTCAAAGCTTGGACAGATCAGCAATAGTTTGACAGACTGAGTCTTTTGACATGTGAAATAAACAGCAAAGAAACATAAAGATGACAAAGAACCAAAGAAAAAACTAATTACTTGAGAAACCTTTATGTGATCAAGAATCACCTTGAGGTTGGAAAAGCCAAATAGCTGGATCTGTTTTGCATTCTAAAGGTTATTGTTGTATTAATACAAAAATAAATGTTTATTCCTAAGCAGAAACATCAACATTTCAAGATTTTAATATGCCTTTGTAATTTTGCTGCATTTTGATTATGTATTCCCCCTTTTTATTAGGGTCTTACTATAACTGAGGGAGACTCCTTGTCTCTTTATAACTGCCTTAACTATTGGTGTCATAGATTCAACAAGGTATTGGAAACATTTTGGACCTTATTGACATGAAGCATCATACAGTTGCAACAGATTTGTCAGCTGCATATCCATGATGAGAAGAATTTCCGTCTCACCACATTCCAAAGCTGTTTTTTTGGATTGAGATCTACTGACTGTGTGAAGGCCATTTGAGGACAGTCAACTTTGTTCAAGAAAGTATTTAAAATTATTTGACCTTCATAACATGATGCATTATTATGCTAGAAGTATCCATCATATGATGCTACACTGGTCATAAAGGAAAGCAATAATACTCGTGTATCCTGTAGAGGTTAAACAAGGCCTATGACATTGGAAGTGACAGCTAGGGCTATTTCCCGGAATGCCCCAATCCTCCTATTCCCCAATCCTTGAATAGACACAATATAATTATATAAAGCCCTACATTTAATACCCTGTAACTATATTACTAAGTCATTCATCATATTTATTCATTGAGCCTAACTGAACTGAATAATGAAGAAAGTAGACTGCATACCTTAACTGATTAAAATTATAACCAGGCAGGTATGATAATTTCCAGATGCATCCTGATGTCATGATCTTTCATTTGCATTTGATTTGAAATGAATCTGACAAATAGTTGCAAAGATATAGTCAAAATGGGGATTTTTTTTTTAGTCACAAAGCTCCACCTGGTGTTGAAACTTTGAACCAGCACGGTATGGCATCAGGACAAGATGCATTCTGAGGTCATGACCTTTCATTTGCACTTGATTTGAGGTCAATGAGACAAATAATTTCAGAGATAGAGCCAAAAACATGATTTTTTTGTGCATAGAGCACCAGCTATATAAATCCAATAATAGTGAAATTTAATACAAGTTGTCTGCTTGGTTACCTATCCAGGTATACGGATTAGCAAAATCAAATTGTAAATATTTCCAGAGATATAGCCAAAAATATGTTGTTTTTTTATTTTGCATATATCACCACCTGGTGGGGAAACCATAAATACCAAAATAGTCAAATTTGACACAGGTCATCGCATTGGGGGCCTCAACAGGTACTCAGAGTATCAAAGAGTATCAAATGTGAAGTATCAGTGGCGGCGACTTTGTTGATAATATCCTCATCACTCTGCGTTCAGGGATATTATCATGTCATGTTTCTACGGGCCCCAAAAAATATCCCCATACTAGTATACTACCAGCAGCCTGAAGCATCGATCCAAGGAAGGATAGATCCAAGTATTCATTATGTTTCCACACAAATTCTGACCCTACCATCGAAATGTGGAGATAAGAGGCTCATCAGAACATGCAACATTGTTCCTTCTCCTGTTGTCCTTTTTTAGTGACTGTGTCTGTATTGTAGCCTCAGTTTCCGGATTTTAGCTTACAGGAGGGGCACCTGTTGTGGATTTCTGCTGCTATCCATCACTTCTTTGGTGGACCCCTGTTCCCATAATCTATTTCGTAAAATTGTGCCGAAACCTTTCAAGCCCTTCCGGCTGGATAAGCAATATTCATTAACTAGTACTGTTTTAAAAGGTAATACTGTTTCAGCATTTTAATCAAAAGAACACAGAATAGAGAGATTATTGCCCCATCCGTCTACTCTAACAGAATGGCTAGTTGACAGTTCAGGGCTCCGTTGTTGAGCTCTGTTCACCGCGATCAGAATTCAGGATAAAAATGGAAAAAAAAAAAAAAGGGTTTCTTTTGGGTCTATCAATGCTGCTGTGTCCCAACTTCCTTGTCTGATCCCTGGAATCTTTTTAAACTTCAATTAATTTGTTAATTACTCTGTGGATGTGACATCCAGCTCCAGCCTCTCTGCTTCTGCCTGCAGCTACTCAATATTTACTTTGGCAAGCTGCCAAGAAGTCTGTGTTTCTGGTAGGGATCCAATGTAAACACGGAGCTGCTGCAGAGTATTTATGGTTTTATAGTCAATTTCTTCCTTTTTATTAAGTTGTTGGTCCGTGTTCATTTACTCCACTTGTTCTTTCACTGCGGCCATATTTCTCTCCACATGGTCCTCATGCTGTCCTCTCCGACAGCCGCTTTCTCAAAGTCACATAACAACACATTACACTTTTAAGTCCGCCCTATGGTCATGAAAATATAGTTAGAAATAAAAGAAAGCTGATGAACTAACCTGCACTAATACTCAGAGTACTTACGATGATCTTTGTGCTGCACTGCTGCAGGTGGAAGCAGGTTTCTCTTGCTATCCAGTTACCCTTCACCTCTAATTTGCTGCTGATCGTTCGTAGCTCAGATATAATTCTCAATCTGGATGCAGTTCTGTCGGTTTATGATCAACGAAATAATAGGAGCAAAAGAGAATCCTTTTGGTGGGTGTTTTAACTTCAGTGCTGCGAGTCATTGTTATGAAATCACCTCATTTCTCTGCATCATCTTGCGAGTGACTTTATGGCTGTAACATGCTCCATTTATAAAATCGGTAAGTTTCCTCGAGTTTCCAATATCCAATAATAAGTTTCCAGTATCCAACAAGAGCACAGGTCGTCCCAGAAGACATTTCCGTATGTATACTGTTATATATACTAAAATATACTGTTTTCCATGCATTTAGTGAAGAACGGAAGTGAAAAACTGATTTCCGGGGAGAAAAGGTGTCATGGTGACCTCCAGTGTTTCGCTCGGAAAGTGGTGGATAGACTATCTGCTTAAAGGCTGCACGTGTTGTGTATTCAGAAATGCTATTCTCTACATCCTGGTTAGAACCAGTGATTATTTGAGTTACTTTTACCAATCTATGATTTCCAACTAGATAACAACCAAATGAAACTCTAATTAATAAAGTGGCCAGTAATTTTATTTGTTACTGTCAATGGAACACATACAAAATTATCAAATACATTTGTATAAATAATCAATTTTGCAGTGTAAGGTTTAACGTAATGAATGAAAAAAACCCATCTCTCTCACCTTGACTTGTGCTCTTTAACTGAAAGAATACACGCACCCACTTAATCTATCCATGACATCTATCTGCAAGCCAATACATGGATGGCAAAAAAAAGGTTAACAAAAGCAATATGCCTGCAAGAGCATTCAGCTGAGTTTGCAGTCCCTATCATCCTACTGTTTTCACCTCCTTCCCACAGTCTCTTGTGTGTCACTTTGAATTATGTGGCTTTGTGTGTGTGGTTGCAGGTCGTGCGGTCATGGTCATCCCATCATGTTTTTTTGTTGGCTTTTGTCAATTTCACTTATATTCCTTTATGCCTACCTTTTGCTTTAAAATATGGTTTGTAGAAAATAAATATTTAGAAGAAAACTATTGAGTAAAACAAAGGATGAGCCTGGTTTTACCCTATAAGTTCAAATGTTTTCAAATCCTAAAGACATATACTATCTAACTACCTGACACAGTAAAAAAACGCAAAGCAATGAAAGTCGCTGAAGAAAATATGCTAACACTTCCATAAGCCCAAACACTCCTGGAGAAACTAAAAGAAAAGTTCTTACCTTTAAATAAACAGCACAAAACAAAGTAACTGTGACAGACAATTTAATGGTCATATTAATACAAGTGTGAAATATGATACTGTAACTATAAAAGCAGTGTGACTTCACTAACTGACAGCTCTGTTAATGTCCTGAGCTGAGGTGGAGGATGACTCTTTGCTGACTAAGATTCATGAACCTATAACATTCTTTGCATTTTGTTAATGAGTCATCCATTTAATTCAGGTATGTAAAAAAGCGTTGCCTTTAAAACATGCTGGGCAGGGGGTCCTGTGGACCGGAATTGAGAATAATTGTTTTACTCTATGTATGAGACTGAATAATATACAGTATTTACAAAGTGGCATCAAGTGAAAAGTTCGAATAAATGTGGATTTTTTGATCCTTTAAGAATATCTCAGACCTTAATGTCAACCTCGAGCACCACAATTGCAACAGTTTCATTTTTCACTGTAGCTTTGCTTTTAAAATTCAGCAGCAACTGAATTCAAACTGTATCCATGGTAACAGAGAGCAACTTTGCAAAAAGTATTGTTAGGAGACCAATGTTGTGTTTAAGAAAACCTTTTGCTCATCAAAAATTGGCCTTCTGTTTTCATTATTCAGAGTTTGAGAATTAATTTCTGGCTCAGTTTTTGTCATGTTTATGTGGCCTCAGAACTAACTAAACGACACATTTATAATATGTACAATGATATAAATATGCAACATTCATCTGTCAGAATAATACACTTTACTTTTACTTGAATACATTTTGGACATATTATTTTCCAATGTTCTGCATTTCCTTGGAAAAAAAATCTTTTCTTTCCAAATGTTGAGTAGGAAATTACAGAGTTGTATCAAATTTTATGATAAAGTGGGTTTGAAAATGTATAACTTTTTCTGGAAAGAGGGACATCCCAATAATGGGGAAAGGGCACCCTGGACGATAATGAAGGATTGGCAGAAATAAAAGCTAAAAATTAAAATCTTGAATTTACTCCAAAAATATGAAAATTGTTGCAGTTATCATGGAGCCTGGCCCGGTTCCCACTACAGTTTTATATTCACAAGATGCATACAACAGAGATGTTCACGCTCTAATTTCCAACAACACAATCATTCTGTTTCAGTGTAAAAATGACTTGCAGGTTCAGAAAGACTCCTGCTGGCAGATCAGCAGGTTTGAACTAAAATAAACCAACATTAAGCTCATCTAAAGACAGCGACTGCCTTTTGAAGAAATTTTGAACAACTACCCGCTACCAGAACAAGACATTCTCAAAGCGAAGCCAACAGTTTTATTGTGTTACAGATGAAATGCCGAAGACAAGACTAAACAAAACATTTGCCCCTGCTGTTAAGGGCTCTCTTTAAAGCTTTATTGGCTTACGTATTTGTTTGTGAGGCTTTTCACAGGTATGTCATTGTTCTGCAAAGCACCCTGAAGGCAGCACAACAAAATATCTATTTTCTTCTCTTTTTCTTTGTACAAGTTCAAGCCAGTCTCACGACATGTTTGCATTCACGTTTTTGGACATAAAATGAATACAATAGCACACAGATCCCAGTAAATGTTCAAAAAATAAACATATAAGCAGAGCATAAAACACACTCGATACACAGAAAAGGCTGAGGCACACACCCCCACCCCATCTGCCTCTAACTGCTGAAATGGTTAAACTCAGGGATCATCTGGTTATGTTGCTATTTAGGCCTTTTGTGACTCCTCAGCAGAAGGATGTGTGTAATATAGCCAGTGCAGTCTGGGCCAGAAGAAAAGGAGAAAATGATAGGCTTGCTGTACGTTGCTGTTTAAATCAGCTAATTATTGCAAACCAGCAGTGTGTGATCTGGAAAGCAAAACAGATCATCCACATGATAAAATGCAATCTTTATTTCCATAGATTCAAATCAGAGCTACGGCTGCTACAAAATATACCAGGATGAAAGATTCTATGGCGGTTTTGTCAATTTGAGGCAAAAACAATCAGCATGCTGACTGCAGCAATTAACCCGAGTAAATGCTTGAGCCAAGCAATTTTGGTGCACAGATGGCTTTAGGGGTCCAGTAAGAGATGTAAATCATCAACAGCAGAAAAAAGGGGAAAAGGCCTTGCTGTGTTCAATACTACTGGCTCTAGTAGTCTAAAGATACAAGATTATACAATACAATGCTATCTGTTCTATTCTATTCTATTCTATTCTATTCTATTCTATTCTATTCTATTCTATTCTATTCTATTCTATTCTATTC
>JBAMHX010000006.1:17159504-17169783 GCA_037177515.1 Pseudomugil tenellus | reverse complement strand
AAACATACTGTCCTCAATTGATCAACACCGTGGAGGAAAACAGGAGCTGTCTGTTGGATTGGTGTGTAAAGTCTCTAATTGGGACAAATCTTGCACTCTGTGTTCACAGCAAGTCTCCTATTTAGAACAAGTGATGTTGTTCTTACACTGCATATGAAAACAGACTTAATTTAAATATGGTATTTTTACTCCTTTTGAACTCCTTAGCCGACTAAGGCTGCATAACTCTATGTCATTTCATTTTCAGTAAAATTTTGAACTTGGAGTACTTCCCTTCTACTTAAAATGCCACATGCATATTTTGGTAACTAATTAAAACATTCTGAGAAAGCAGGAGATAGCTAAAAATCATCACAGGTGTAACAAGATGCTTGAGTCTACCTTTTAATTATGAGGCATAGTCACATCAAATTAAATGAAAATGTTAATGCAAATATGAAAATGAAATGAACTATATTATACACGCTTATGAGAAAAGACCACATGCAAATGAGTAAATGAAAAGGGCAGGGATTAAACTGAACTAATTGAACTTCATATTGGACTGATACTGTACAAAGCACAAACTATGGTCTGTGCTGATTAATTTGTTCACTGTACAATGTTTCATTAGCTGCTGCTGATAAGGGATAAATGAGAAAATGTATTTAATGTATAAAATAGTCGTTAAATCACAGCTCGTGTCTTAAGAGTGCAGTGTAGCTACCTTACACATTACAGACAAAATATTACCATCACCCTGACACACAAAAATTGACATTTCTAAGCCAAGCAAATGTGAATGTCGAGGGCTATGCTCCTGAGAGACATCCCTGACAAAGTGATTGTCATTACAGAGGCAGCAGAGCATGTTTGGATGATTACATGATTCAAAGGAGTAGCTTACAGTTGACATGAATAGATTTTACAGCTTCCACCTGGAATACTGCAAAAGGCATTTGATGTTTGAAAGAATTTTTATATAGTCTACTCTCCTGAGAAAGGAGCAGGGTTCACACAGTTGCACTTAGTCATGAAGGAAGCAGAAACTGTCAGTCCTGAGCAAGATGATAAAGCTGACTATTGGGAAATCTCAGTGCTCAAGTACAATTAAAGTCTCTTTATATTATAACATAAATGAAAAAAAAGTCATCCACTTTTAAACCCAATTATATTTCCCTCTATCTACTGCAGTGCTCTGTTCTGTTAAGTTTTGCAGAAAATACCAAGTAAAATTATAAAAAATACAAAGATGCCTTTGATGTAAGGGCATATGAATAAACACAGTTTGAAATGCTGCAGGCTTTTACATCATCAAAACCTCTACATGACACTTTATCTTTAAGTAAGACTAAAATGAACATCCAGCAAAACCTTCCAAACAGGGGCAAGATCCAGCTACACCTGCTACGGAGTAATGGCCATTAGAAAACCTTCCAACTCAAAGCTAAAAATGTTTTTTACAGCTGAAAACCAGAACTTTCAACTGAGAAGCAATGAGCCACAAGGGCAATTAGATGTGGACTTT
Source organism: Pseudomugil tenellus (assembly GCA_037177515.1). NCBI lineage: Eukaryota > Metazoa > Chordata > Actinopteri > Atheriniformes > Pseudomugilidae > Pseudomugil > Pseudomugil tenellus. The sequence goes on along the minus strand of JBAMHX010000006.1, from coordinate 17,168,276 downwards.
GTGTAATGGAATGAGTCAATGTTGTTTTCCAACTCCTCTCTAGAATTAATGAGTACTTGACACTTCATATTTCCCAGCCAGAGCTCCCAGACATTAAAATCAATACAATAAATTCATTAACTGTCCAGAAGAGTGATGTCCTGAAATCGGGGCTATATAGAACCATTTAGCAAATATAAAATTATCAGTGTGAAGTTTATCTCAAAGAGCAAACAGTGCATTTTTGTACAAGTCCATATAATGTTTGACACTTCCTCAGCTGCTTGCATAACTAAAACCGACAAGAGAAGAAGCACGACTGTGCAAGATGTGCTGCAAAAATTTGCTGTGATAGTTTTGTTTCATGTCAATGACGTGAAGACGAAAAGAATAAATATTCAGCAAGCAAACAGACTCCCCCTCAGCGAATTGGGATCCATCTGCATTCATTTTGGATTTGAAGACTTCAGTTTGAATTAAATATGTGTTTGGATAGAGTTTGACTTCTCTGTTCATTTGGTCTAGGAACATTTGTCCTACAGAATTCATTCCAGTCAGTTGGACTTATGCAGCAAAACAAGGAAAGCCGATATCAGATTGTGCCGATTATATTGTTAAAATGATATTATGAGAAATAGTAAGCCCTCCCAAAATCACATCTCAGTACCTAATAATCTCTTTAGAATGCTAAAGTATCAATGAAAACTGACTCTCCTCCCAATCAGAAACTGAGTCCTAATCAAGTTCTGCTGCTTTGCTAGACCAAAATATATCAATGAGAGAAAGGAAAAGCAAAAATAAGTAATCAAATAGAAAAAAAGAGCGGTCGGGGGTGGGGGGGGGGTGGGGGGGGGGGGTATGCGGTTCAAGTTCACAGTAAATACCTTAAGGAGGAAACAATGCTATATGATTGTTGAGATTCATAGTCATTATTTATGCAGAAGCAAATACCTGAATAACTGGAATCTTATTATTTAGCTTCACATACAGATAAAATTATCTTAAGAACTCTTTGTGTGGTAAATGTTGGTAAAACCATTTAGGAATTAAAGCCACATCTAAATTTTTACATTAAATACAGTTGGAGCACAAATACACTTAAGACTCTTTATGACAAATAATGTCTTTCTTTTTGTTTGTGTGACTACACATCTAAGTGTTTTCATAGCATGAAAGAAAATAACTGCAAAAAAGCAAATGCTGCATATTCACTCTCACAACGGAAGTGCTCTGACATTATCAAAGTTTCTACTGAGCTCAAATATTTCTTTTTTTTTATAACATTGTAGAGGATTTGTAGAAAATAAGTTTTGCTTTTTTGCAATAAGAGATCTTCTGACAGGCATTAGCATACCTGTCTACAAGAGGGCCCACAGTCCGTTAAATCCATTTTGCTCAGTTTGGTCCTATTCAGTATCAAGTCAACATAGCACACACCTGATATTGTGTCCATGTTAACAGAATGTTGTTGTGCTTTAACAGATTGATTACAAGTGCAGACCAAAAGGTTTATTGTATGTTCCTCCTTTACTGATTTGAGAATTAAACTTTAATTATGTCACACTATTTTGCCTGCATTCTTCATCAGAAGTGACATGTCATTTTTCACCTGTTATTGGGTGAATCTGGTGGACATAATAGATCCGTCAGATTGGTCTCCATTCTACTCTCAACTTTATGGAATAGCCAACTGTAACCAATAACTACTTCTGGATTCCAAAATAAGGCAAGATTAGGTCTACGCAAGAAATAACTGGCTTGAATTCCTTCCTTGTCTATGCTCACTGGCTGCACACAATGAGAAAAACAACATAATTATGCTTCTAGGCTGAATGGCTAACTGAAGTCAAGAGTTTGGTTTGAATAATACAATCAACTAACTACCAGCACTTTACTACCTTTCTCCACACAACTGTAAATCTCATTGTAAGAATTGATTTATTTTCCATCTGCTTCCTTTATTTAATAATTAAACAACCAAAGGCATCCTTGTAATAACATTTTGAATTTTATTTTGCAGCTGCTACCCTCTAACAAGGGTCTTTGACTAATTAACTTTATTAACTCAACGCCAGAGCAGTAGCATAACTAAGGAGAGAGAAGACACAGGGTGGTGGCTCCGATTATCAGGACAGTGTTTTGGCCAAACTCTAAAAAACCTGTTTTCAAGTACATAAAAGGATATTCAGACTCTGATCTTATGAGGAAATTATGTGAAAAGGATCCAAAACCAGTTCCAGACTGTGTTCAAGAGACCATACCCTGTTTGAAACTTACACATATCAAATACTCCGGCAAGAGACATCAATGCTAAACCTGTTCTGAGGAGGTATCTAAAGGTCTGGTAGGTAATATGTAGAGCAGATATCCCATTTTAGTAGAAATTAATTTCATGATGGTGGATACATCTGCCTTTTCTACTGTACGAGCATTTGTGTCCCACTGATTGACATACCCTAACGACAACAGCAATAATGACAGCAATCACAATAATGTGATAGGATCTCATTTGCATATGCATTAAATCTGCATGGCAGGTTTTTTAGGTTTTTGTCATTTTAATTTCATTCATGATTTTATTGTAATTGTTGCCATTGTTGTCTTTTTTTCTTTTCTTTACCATTCGTAATGCTTTTAATTATGTTTGGTGTAAAGCATTTTGAATAGTGTTGTACAAATAAGACTGAGACCTCCAACATATCAGTCTTGCCTATGCATTTAATTTGGTCTAGAAAGCGAACCATATTCTGAAAGCAAACCTAGACGGTGCAAATTTCTCAGTTTTCATTAAATTTGAGTTACCTGCAGCAGGAATGAATTGCTTGGGTTCAAATGCAAAACCCCTTCTATTGATATCAGCTGTCTTTATATGCCAGTTTGTTTGTTTGTTTTTTTTTTATGAAAACATATTGTCAAAGATTTATTTGAACATTATTACATAATATTACATTGTTAAAGATTTTCTGTTGTGGGAATGTTTGTGTTGACTTTGTGAGAAAATGTTTAAATCCGAGCATTTCGTTTATTTGGTCAAAACACCTTGTCAGTTCAATATAAGACCAATATTTCATTCTAGCCTATAATTGGCTCCCAAGTGATGTGATGGTATTGCAGTCTTTGCCCATACCAAGCAATACCCTAATATATATTATTTATATCCATCATTAAGAGAGGTCTTATAATGAGAAAAGGGTATGAATGCACAATGTCTGATCTCTACTCAATACTCAGACTCCCTCTTGCCAATTCCCTGCTGAACACAGAGGCGACCATTAACTTTCATTAAATGCTCTATTAAGAATCCCAGCCTCCCTCTCAATTTCTCACTCTTCCCTTCTGCATTTTAGCCTTGCTTCACTATTGTGCTAGCTCTAACTCAACAAATATGAGTTATTACTGATTAAAACACTTGCGTTGTTTGCTGCCAGACAGTGTTGTGTCACTGGAGGCAGGGCTGGGCACCAGTAGCCAGCAAAAAAATGCAAGGAATCCGAATACTAATTAGTGAAGGTGCAATCTACAGAAAGGACAAAAACGACATGTCAAAACAATAACAATAATGTTGATGTTGTTTATGTTTTAATTTGTGGTAGTATATTTTAAGTAATGTAACCATACTGTGTACCTTTTCTCTGTATTTTGCATACATTTTCCCCTGTGAATTAGGGAGGAAGGAACACCGGAGCCAACTGCAGCTGTACTTCTATGCTAATCTCAGTTTATTACAGTTGGGAGATAAAGAAAACAAAATGAATGTATCTTGCATAACTTAATTAGCTACAATTCACTGAAATTTGAGCTGGATATACCAGGAATGGATGTGGTTACTGTTTAAAGCATTCAGCGAGATTAATAATATTCATAGGATTGCAATGACATTGTTTTGCCTTGAATTGAGTCACATCTGTGTGAAATTTAAACGTTGCGTGACCATGATGTGTCCAATAACTGAAAACAGTTTCACTTAATATTATTAGCTTCAATATTTGCTTCTGTGTAGTAGTATTTATGCAGGAGCACAGGCATCCTTATTTTCATGTGGACATTGTTTGTTCATGGTCTCATATCACAAAAATATTTAACAGGTTTAAACTACTAGAAATGCAGGGTTGTGAAAATAAACTAATTTACACTTTAATACGTTTTATAATATATCTTAAAAGTTGCTAGACATATGCATTTTAAAAGCTTTAACATGAACCAAATTTTCCATCTTGTATGTGTATTTACACCAGTGAAGGGAAGCAATCAGAATGATTTATACATGAATGATTAAAAGCGAACCTTTGGAAAATAAGCAAAATTTCTCAATGTTTTCTTCACCCGCTCTCCATCAGCTTTAGACAAGTTCTTCACAAAGCCACAGCAAAAAAAAAAAAAAAAAAATATGCCAGTGCATGCTTGTGGTAGAGTCTAAAAGATTGTACAGTGACTCAGGAACACATCATTACACACTTTCATGCTTTCATTCTCCCTCTAGAAGATGACACTCTGTATTCAGAGTCCTTCTGCTTTGCCTTGGTTGGGCTCTCTGCACTACCATTTTTTCTCCACTTTTATCAGTCACCATTTCCACTCTGCTTTCTCCATATTTGTCTTTATCTCCCTTCCATCTCATTTCAAATCTTCTCCTTTTGTACTGGCAGTATCAAAACCTCTATGTACACATGTCTACACAGTTCAACACAGTTCAAAGACATGTGGTGTAGAAATCCTTATGTGGCAGATCTGTACTCTTGAAATTCATGTTGTGTTTAACTGAACCTATTCAGGGAGCTGAGAGGTTTCTTTGGGCTGGCTTGTTTGTAATACAACCCCCAGAGGTCAGTGGAGAGTTCAGAGTTGATATCTTGGCTGCAGACATCATGGTCAGGAGGCAGCACTTGCTTCACATTCTTTATTGTTGAAAATCACATTGTAATTATGTATTGATTAGCATTTGTATTAATAACAAAAAATGAAACACATAATTATTTGAGGAGCAAGTTTTACATAATTTACTCCAGTTACATCACTGTCCTTGAGGTGAAAAGCAGTCCATGTCAGTTCGCAACAATTGTTATATTAGAATTGTCCTGGAGTGCTCTTAACATCTCTCACTTTTTTTATCCATTTGCCCATAAGAGACAATCTACTTTATAACACTAAGGTAATTTCCCTTGTCTGGCCTTTTAATGCGCATGAACTGGTAAATTGTTAGCTTATCAGTAGTTAAAGTAATAATGTCGACTGAGCGATATATTGTTTGCAGTTTCAATCATAATTTTAAGACTGTTAATGATTAGAGGATTATCAAAATTTTTGTTCCAGGTATACTTTCAGTCAAACATTTAATCAAAAGTCTTCCTGACAGATGTGCATGGTCCCTATGCCATTAGCACTAACACACCCCCGCACCATCATGCATGCTGACCTATGAACTTGCTGGTAACAATGTGAGTAGTCCCTTTTTCTTTTTTGGCCTGGAGGTCATCATGACCGAGATTTTGGAAAGAGAATTTGAATTGTGAACCCATCAGACCACAGTACACGTCCACTTGGCATCAATGGATCTCAGATGTGCTCGGGTCCATAAAGGGTAACAGTGTTTTTGGGTGTTGATAATATCAGGCTGTGGCTTTGCATGGTAGACTTTTAACTTGCACCTGTAGATGTAGCGATTAAATGTGTGAACTAACAGTGGTTTTCTGAAGTTTTTCTAAGCTCACGTGGTAATATGCTTTAGACCAGCTGTGAGTTCAGTCCTCCAGGGCTACTATTTTGCAAACTTTCCATGACACCTGAGTCAAATAGTTGCATTTCCTCATACATGTGTCATTCAGCTCGACAGAGACCTGCTAACAAGCCATTCCTTTGATTTAGGTGTAATAGAGAATTGATGCATTTAAAGTTGCAGGATTGTGGATCTCAAGGGCCAGAATTGGGCTCTCCTGCTTTACACAATGATGTGGGATTAAATTCAGTGCCACCTGTAGGATCGAAGGTCATGGGCTTCCACTGCTGATTTTCAGCTTTGACGCTTTTATGCAAAGATTTCTTCAGAATCTCTGAATCTGATGATACTATGGACTGTCATCAAGAAATTGCTAAATTACTTGCAACTGTATGTTGAGAAAATTTCTTGAAGTGTTGAAATATTTTATTGTGCAATTTTTCAGAAAGTTTAGAGCCTCACCATATTTGCTTGAGAATGACTGACCCTTTCGGGGATACTCCATCCTGACACTCTTTTGTTTCTAATGTACCTGTTCACCTGTGCAATACTCCAAAAAGGTGTTTTTGATAATTCCTCAATAATCAGTCTTTTCAGTCTTTTGATGCCCTTCTCACCATTTTTTCCAGGCAATTCAAAATGTGTGAATATTTGCCAAAAAAAATTTTTTAATTTCAATTTAAACATTAAATATCTTGTATTTTTACTTTATTCCATTAGAAATAGATAAATACGAATTAGCAAAATCTTTATGTCTGTAAAGACCAAACTGGATAGATTAAAGGCATTGTATCGCAGACTGTTCAGGGTAGGTCACCAAAAAAGTTATAAAAAGGTAACATTTCATGCTTTAGTGAAAATTTCACAGTAGGGGCAACTTCAAAATAGTTCACATTTGCATAAAACTGAACAGTACATAAAGTATAACAATCATATTTAGTGAAAAACATATTAGAATGCCAGTAAAATAAAAGCTAGGATGGATATAAATATTTATTTTGTTATTATATATGTAGTTAAACTGGTGGAACAGCCGTATCAGTTTTAAATAAAGAATTAAATAAAGAAAAGTTTGCTCTTATTTCCACAAACATTTTATCACTTAAAAAGCTTCAAAGCTTAAAACATTATAAAGTACTTTTACTTTTTTCCAATGACATGTCATTTACAATAACAATTCTTTCAAGGTTTAAGATATTGCAGTAAATGACAGTAATTAACCCTTTTAGTGTCACAGTGATCACTCTTGACACCATGACACGTGTATTTCAGAGTACTATAACTCCTGGCTACTTCATGCAATATTCACCATTCTAAAAGTCCCTGTTTTATTGAAATTTTCTATGATTTGTGCTAAAATAGTTAAAACCACTTGAAAATATTTCTATATGTCCAGAAAATAGAAGCTATAAAACAGAACTTTTTTCCACTTATGTAGCTTGGTTGATGTGAGAAAACAGCTGTGTGGTGCAGCTAAACATTACAAATAAAGTCTTTCTGATTCAATGGGATGCTTCCTGGATGACCTTCTCTAGCCAGGTCTGTTGTGTTTCTTTGTTCTTCAGCTTCCAGAAATACAGAAAAAGCGTGAGGCGTGTGTTTTAGAGAGTAACCGTAAAAAGGGGTTGGGGTTTTATGTGAAGTGAACAAAAGGCTTGCAGAGAATGAACATGGCTGGAAACGTTGATAATGACAGGTGTAAGGTTGGGGATCATGCCAAGATCCCTACTGTGCTGATGATAGTGCAGATCAGGAGAAATTATTGGCACAGCACGGATAAACTCAACATCTCAGCTCAGACCGTCTTCACCTGTCTAAACCTTTGAAGACTTATGAGCCACAGAAACGGCTGAAGAAACTGCTTGACACATTTATACTGTCTGATGAGTTGCTAATCTAGTTATTCTGCACATGATTTGTTCAGTTATTATCATGCAAATAGTTTCAGGCTCTGCTTTGGCAGATCTTCATTACATGTCATTCTCCCTCTCTCTCTCTCTCCCAATCCTACAGCAGGTGCAATGTGAAGCAGTGTTACAAAGGAAATTGAATTCAAGTCAACATGTTGTAATTCACCCTGTACACCGACATTTCTTCCTTCTTTCCAATAACATCAGATAACACACAAAGACCCAGCTCTACCCCAGGTTCACCATTTGTGCTCACATCAATATGAGCTAACAAGTCTCAGGAGAACAGTAGATCGCTGTTATCTTAACTAAATGAATATAAATGATAATCACCAACATCACAATGAATGTCTTAAAGCTGCCTTGACAATAAATGGAAATGTTAATTGTCCTTTTTTCTTTAGCAAATTATTTGCCTGATTAGTTTTAAAATATGAAAAATATGGAGAGAAAATCTCTGAGCAGGCATGCTGAAATACAAAATAGTACAGCCTACTGGCTATACTATTCTGTATGTATCTTATCAAATAACAGTGAGACCATACTAACCCTGCCATAAATTAGTATGAGGGTTTCAAATTAATGAACATAGCTCTTTGCCTTTCTAGATTGTCAGAAAAAAACACTACTGAAACTGTGAAAGAAAATTTAGCTCTTTATACCCAAGAGTAAGTCTTCAGTACTTCACTAAACCTGCTCATGCTGATGAGAGAGGCTGCGTGTTCTACCACCTCCACACAGGTTTACTTGCCAAGAAGTTTGCTGGATTTTTCTGTATATTTCTTAGTATGTTTGCATCACTTGCCTTCAGATCTGAACTATCATTTTCTTATGATTGCCTAAAGCTTACCAAAGAGATGGAGACCAAATGCATTTTACCCATTCACTGTAGTGATTTCATCCTTACAGAACAGAGTATAATAGGAGCACAGGCACATAAGCAAAACTTCTCTTGTAGATCTTTTGCTCGTCCACATTAAATCAGAAGACATTTATAAGGTCCTATGGAACCAATAAATAGCACATAAAAGACTTATAGATTACACAAGTTTGATTGGAAAGCTTCCATTATAAAAACCTTGTTGACAGAATTTTTTACCTTTTACAGCCTTGCTGTATAGCATCCTAAATCCACTTGTGCATGTTGTAAAATACAGAGAGGATCTCACT
>JBAMHX010000006.1:17127917-17150350 GCA_037177515.1 Pseudomugil tenellus | reverse complement strand
ATGGTTATTATGAAATAAAACACATAAAAAGTGGCCTTATTTCATGATTTCATTGTCCTATATTTATTTTAAAATGTTGTATTCATTTATTTAATTATGAATCATACGGGTCTCCATACTGCTCCACCTACTACCTTTAGCAAACCAGGACCAGAATCTCCACAATAGGAAACAGGGCCTCCTCCCAAAGACCCTGAGGGCCCCACTATGTGTGGAGATTTTTAACAAAAGGTCTAAATACATTTCTCTTTCAGAAGGCTTTTTGAAAATTGTTGTAGTGCATACTGTAATAATTCTTTTAAATGTTGTTTAATGTTTTTAAATTTTGCTCATTGTTCAGAACTATTTTTGTTCTTTGTTTAAACCCCAAATACAGTCTTGCTCTGATTCAGTTTTATCAGATTTTTCATGACTTGACTACAGGTGACAGACAGAGTGGAGGTGAAGGCAGAGGGCATTTCAGGAAGTCCTGATGTGGATAGAGATTGTGTTCAGGTCCTTAACTGAGCTGCAGGGTGACAGAGTGAAGGGGTGACAGGAAAGCTGTAGGCTCAATGCCTAGCAGGTAGGCTCATTTCAGCTAGCTAGATCTTCTCTTTAACAGTAATATGTCCAGGATTGCAGGATGACACCAACACTGGTTAACCAGTACTGCAACTCCACCTCCTTTTATTTTCCGCTGGGTTGTTTATTGTGGTATGCACATACCATCTTGAAGAAGTGTACAGACACATTACAGTCTGGGATATGTTCCGTTAGCACCTGGAGCTTATCAGTTTTTCTAGCTAGCGATCTAACGTCACATCACAACATTTGGAAGAAACGGTTGAAATCTCCACCGTTTATCTCTCTGTCTTACTCCTGCCCTGCACGCTCTTCTCCAAGGGTGCCCATTATGTCGATTGCGGTCGATCGCATGACATAAAAAAAAATATATACGTTAGTCTATCGTCCATCTCGTCACTTCATTGCGGCGCTAACACACTGCGCGGTCAGATTTCTTTTTATTTTCTTTCAGTAAAATTTCAATAAAATGTTGTGCAAATATCCCTACCTGGTTACATCAGGCTGTGGACATGTAGGAATGAAATGCACTTAAAATACTGTTGCACAGTGCGCATGCGCAGTCAACTTCTCTGAGCATAAAGTCTGTGATATCCGCTAGTGTAGGTGTTGCTTCACTTACTGTCTGAAGTTGTTCATAGTTGTTTGTGCACAAAGTTCTGATTCTAGTATGGATTGTTTCATACAAACATGTACAGGAGTGAATTGTTCTTATGTGGTTTAAGCTAACTCGTTATACCATTCCGTAGTTTCTGGGAGTTCTATATATAGCACGTCTGCGCATGATATTCATGTCATGGTGAAGAAGAGATCCCTTGTGGACATTAAGGGAATGTTTTGTACGGACTGCAATGTTTATTATTTGTTTTTCAGTTAACCATACCCACATATACATCAACAACTCTACTGTTAAAGTGTACCAGATGTCTATCAGATTATTACAGATTGCTACCTCAGCACCTGGACAGCTGCAGTTTTGCTTATAGAAGACTAAGGCGAGGGTTATCAGCATCCCAGCATACAGGAAATATATTTTACAGCAGTGAAATGTGTAAGGTAATTAAATGGTCTCATCCTACATCCTGAAAGAAGGATTTCTGGATATTTCACATCACAGAAGAGCCCCCCCCCGCTCACATACTGAGACTCAGGCACACTAACTGGGTAGATCTTATTGGCTTTGTCACTTTAAAAGTAGATCGCATGTTGTAAAAGTGTGGGCAGCCCTGCTCTTCTCTTTCTTTTGAACTCCATTTGGATTTGAGGTGTTATTTTACTGATAATATTGAATTTGGAGAACATTATCAGTTGACCGCTGTGATAAATGAGTCTAGTTGTCATAGAGACTCACCATAACAAGTCTTAAAAGAGCAGAAAACATATACAGAAAATCTCCCGTGCAGCACAGCTTCTTACCAGCGTAAAAAAGTATTCTTGGACAACTAAAATTGACAGCTCATGTCTTAAAAAGACGCCTATATTACAGAAAACATGTCAGTTAAGAAAGAGCTACTACAGTTTGCAGCCACCTAGCAGCGCATTCCAGAATATAAAGTGCATTACAAAAAAATGTTGACGGACTGGTGACCTGTCCAGGGTGTACCCTGCCTCTCACTCGATGACTGCTGGTATAGGCTCCAGCTTCTCGTGACCCTGAATTGGATGAAGCGGTTAAGAAAATGGATAAATGGATGGATGGATGGACGGTTGAGGAGTGGCTGATAGACACAATCACATGTTTTTGTCTCAGTCACAAAGCATAATTCTTGATTTAAAAATAAGATTAAATACTACAAAAAACAAGAATTTATCCAAAAGTAAGAAAAAATATACAGAAAATAAACTTAACTAATTTAAGAACTATAAATTCCTGTATAAATGTATTACCTTTCAGGTCCAGGTTGCGGGCTCCATTGGAGTGCTGAGTGACGGTGCGCGAGTCGATCTTCAGAGTATGTACGTTGTTGGCATCCCGGGACACCACCACATTGTGCCACTGATTATCGTTGAGTGGCTTGTCTGAGTTGCCCTTCATTAACGACGGGCCGTTGCCCAGATCAAAGACATAGTGCACATAGCTGTTAAGACAAAAATCTGCATTAGAAATTTGCACTTTTGGTAATTAATGACAGACACAATGATGTTTAGTTATGAAGCATGGTTTGGAATAAATAGAAAAAACTATTTTCCTGTAAAGTCCTGTTTGCCTGTGGGCAGAGAAGGTGGCACAGTTCTCTGGTTTGGACTAATGTGGTTGTCTTTTGTGATATGGATTAAGAATATTGTGAACATTTTGTTTTAGGTATGCATTTGTTTTTTTATGTTTTTCATAAAAAATGATAACAGCTCTTTTATGTTGCCGATTGTCTTTGTGAGGCCGAACAAGCACAGGCTTTGTGGACTGCAACAGTGCTGAAAATCAAGTATAAAAGCAAAAAGAAAGGATACAGAAGAAGGGTTTTATGAGCAATTTTCGGGACAATGCAGTTCACAAACATAAGCAGTTTGTTTTTGGTGTAAGCTTGCTTTTTCTTGTATTTATATATGCAAAAAAAAAATCTCAGCTAAATTGGTTGTGCCAACAATTAGATGCAAGCATGAAACACTACATATAAACTTAACACAAAAGTAAAGATTTGTATTTGATGGACTCCTTTCTTACGGCAATATTTTATAATATTTTATAAAATAGAGCCACGTCTGCAAAGCAATAGATGTGCTGGCTCTGCAGCAGAGTTGGAAATGTGGATTGTGCTCTCTGAGAAATTGCCAAATCTTTTTTGTCAATGCAAAACTGCTGATTCTGCTGCCTTTCACCATCAGGCCTGGAGTCCAGATTCGGTCTATGACAGCTGAGATAGTAGGGTCAAACTATGCTAGGGTAACAACTTTTAATATAAGAAGTGTGATGGTGTGAGAAAACAAATGTCTTTAATGGAGGCAATCTCAATGCAGAGGTTTTACAATGAGATTCTGACACAATTTTCAATATCCATAGTTTGTGTCTGAACCCTGTCCTCAAACATGGCAACACTGGCCCTGACTGAACAGGGTTTATCAGTCTAAGACAATGAGCCTGCTTGCAGTCGTGACCTTAAACACAACAAATACCTGCAGGATCAGCTTGGTAGTGCTGTTTGTGCACAAGTGACCAACACAACTATGTTGTCTAACTTGTGACAAATACTAGTTGTAGTATGGGACAGCAGTGTGTAACAAAGCTGGTAATGAACATGAGGAGGAGTGCAATGGTGCCGTGACTTAATGTGGATCTTCCACATGCTGCTGAGGTACCTGTTTTTTAAATGAGCACATTGTTAAACAGCCATTATATATTATTTCTTCAGAATGTAATCATCTAGTCCAGAGATGGCCATCTGGCAACCCTTGGGTCAAGTCAGTCGCAAGTCAGTTAGATGTAAGAAGGTTGCTTTCCTTAATCCATCTACCGATGGATTATATTATATTATGGATTATACTGCCCAGGCCGCTCCTCTCCAAACACAACACGTCAGATCTTTTCTAGCCTTTTTGTATTCTTTTCAACACCTGCAATGCTTTTGATGTTTTTTTATATATAATACTCTGAATTGTCTTGTATGTGAAAGGTGCTAAACAAATAAGCTTGTCTTGCCCAACTGTACAGTTGTTGGACTGACTTTTACAGTACATTCGGTCAGATTGTTGATTGCCTAGGGACAGATATGAGTGGGATTAAAGGAAACTGGACTTAAAAACAGTCTTCCAGGCAAGATGGGAAACAAATTATCTTTTTACTTAATTCAAAGGTAAACCTATGTGTTTAGTTTGCCTGTAGTAAAAAATCAGTCATGAAAGATTTCAACATGAGTTGCAGCTACAATACCATGCACAAGAGATGACTTCTTTTTGGCTGACCTCAAAGGAAAAATTCACCAACAACACTGCATTTTTTCCAAAGCCATGACTACACAGCAGTCTTCTCTCAAGGCACCTTATGTCATTTCTCTTGAGCTTGCTAAATCTAAGAAGCTGCTGTCAGGCTGCAAAACAGTGAAGAAATGTGCAGTGGATTTGGATAAAGCTTTTATAGATGACAATATGGCGAAGAACTTTGAAACTGTCTCCATGTCCCATAGCAAAGTTACTTGATTTTTAGCATTCAAAGATCACATTGAGAGAAAGCTAAGAAAGTCATGCATATTGCATACCTCTCATTAGCCTTGTATGAGAATACAGATGCGATGGATATTAGCCAGCTTCTCATTTACACAAGTGTCATTGATGGTTGATTTCAGGTGCATGAGGAGTTAATAAAATTAGCGTTTTTGCATGACACTGTGAATGCAAAGATATTTTCAACACAGTTAAAAGAGTTGTACATGAACATGGGGGCTTTGACGAGCTCTCAGCTATTGTTACAAATGTAACATCAGAGCAAGCTCAACGTGATGGATTTGTTGGGCTCCTCCAACAGAGTGGTGTTGAATTTTCAATACTGCACTACTATATGTGGTGGGTAATGCTATCCTATAGCTAACTTGTAATAATAAACAATTAATAGGCAAAATGGTATCATATATCATATAAGAAATTTTATTGGATTATTAGGCTAAAAATCATATTTCATTTTGGCTTTATGAATGTGGATGTTATGTTTGTGTTAAGCTCATTAAAGTAATTGAAGCATACTAAATGTATTGGAATATGTATCACAATTTTTAATAAACATTTAAGTGGCATATATTGTGTTATTTTAATTACAATGAAATGATTCAATTATAGCAAGTTTTAATGTATTTATTGCATAAGTAATAGCTATAATTGAGTTATTGGGAAACAGTATCCTACTGGTTAAAATGCATGTCACAATCTGGCCCTTGGGATGTGTGAACATTTTTATGGCTCTATTGATTACCAAAGTTGACCATCTCTGATCTAGTTCAATAAATTAGGGCTATGCCAAATAAGAGTCAACAGCAAAATGAATCGTTGGGCATGGGCAGAGAAGTTTTTCATACCAAAAAATGGATTTTCCTCACTAGCACAGCTCCTTTTGAAGGGAAAATATCTATCCTTTTAAATAGTGTAAGAATTATTACCAAGAAAAATTGTTACAACAAGGAAATAATCCTTAACTGGTTATGGTTCTATTTAGAAAGTCAGAGTTATTTTGTTAAGATGGGCAGTTATGAATCTGAGCGAGTGGCCATGATTGGTGGAGTACGTCAGGGGTCAGTCTTTGGACCTCTTCTGGACCTCTAACTTGTATATGCTCCCACTGGGTCAAATACTACAAAACTTTAACATCAATTTTCACAGTTATGGAGATGAGACACAACTTTATGTGTCTTTGTCACTAGACGACTGCAATCCAATAGATCTTCTGTTTCACTGTTTGGAGCAAATTAACACCAGGATGAGAGAAAACTTTCTCTAATTAAATAAAGATAAAACTGATATTATTCTGTTTGGTACCAAAGAGAAGAGAGCCAGCATCTGTAAACATCTGGAGACTCAGACTCTTTAAACTACCACTCAAGTCTGTAACCTTGGATTGCTTATAGACTCAGATCTAACTTTTTTACCATCAGAAACATCAACAGAATTAAATGTGTAGTCTCCCAGTAAGACCAGTAGAAACTCATCCATCATTCATCTCCAGTACTATGAATTACTGTAATGTTTTTTTAACAGGATTTTACAAAAAAAAAAAAAAAAACAAAAAAAAAACCCTGCTGATTGTTTATAAATCCCAGAACGGTTTAGGACCAGAATCCATCTGTGATATGTTCAGAGAATATGAACCAATCAGAGCTGTTAGATCCAAAGAATATGGTAAGCTAGTCCAGACCAGAGTCCAGACTAAAGATGGAGAAACAGAATTTATCTGTTATGCTGCAAACAAGTGGAACAAACTGCCAGTAGAGATTAAACTTTCACCACATGTAGACACTTTTAAATCCAGGTTAACGGTTTTCCTTTCTCATGCAAGGTAACTTTTTACTTGTGTTCTTCTTAATGATTTTAAGTTAATTTATGATTTCATTATGATTCTTGCTCTGGTTTTACTCATTTTTTTATTACTTTTTAAACATCTGTAAAGCTTTTGATGTTTTTATGTAAAGCTCTTTGAACTGTTGGTGCTAGTAAACTTGCCTGCCTAATTTATTTTATTTCTGTACTTCATTGTATTAAGCAAGAAGTTGGACTCTTAACTTGATCAACTGGATTACAATTACTGGTAAACACACTTAATTCAGCTTTCTCTGACTCATTGCATTGACTCACTGATCTTTGAAAAATAAGAAAATAACATCTGGATTTGCCTTCATGTTGTTGCGAGAATGCATAGTGTTTAAACACAGTGGTAGGCTGCTGTGAAAACAGAGATTGCTTTACAGCATTAAACCAAAGAAAGCACTTATTAAATTAAATGACTGAGAAATATCCTCTCCCTTTAATGTCAATAAAGGCAAGCAGCCAATCAAAAAAGGTAAAGCAGGAGCATTTAGTGTATTAGCAGATAAGTCTCTCCACTTAATTCTTTCAGCTAATACAGAGAAAAGAAACTCACCCTTTAACCAGCTCCACAACTATAAAGTCACTCCCGTCTCCAGAGTTAAAGAGCATCAGACCATCAGGTGTGGTGGTTTTAAACTGAAAAAAGAGGTGCATGGAGGCGTAAGCTTGTAACGTGGCCAGCGCTAGGTAGCTGCCTTTCGTTCGAAACGTCACTGGATCTGCAATGATGTGGCGCATGCCAAAGCGTGCGTTCAGCTCGCAGTAAGAGATATCCCCATTTTTACACTGGTCGAGGTATGGAACACCATTGAAGTTCAGGCTTTGGAGATGGCCGATGAAATTTGAGGGCACTACAGAGATGAAACGGCGCTCTGTCATGATGCCCGTCTCAATGTTGTGGAACTCCAGTCTTGTGTGGGCACCAGTCATCTGGCCTGAAAATCAGGGATGATACAAAACATTACCAAATGCTTTTGCGGTCAACTGCACTGCTCAGTACTTTAAGCAGTCCATCCTTAAACTAAATTGGGTTTAACACCATGATTAATGTCATTTTCAAGTTATTTTGTTTATTATGCTAGTTTGGAGATGTTTGGAGCTAGATGCACTTTTTTGTGAGATATTTAGATTTTGACACACAACCATTTTGCAAGTTAGCAGAGAAGGTTCAAGAAAGACAGAAAATATACCATGAGTGGTAGTTATGTTGATGTCTTATTAAAGTTGGAGCTCAGAGGGGAATCAGCAGAATTGTTCAATATAAAAGAGGAAAAACATACACAAAAAACCCAAAACAAACACAAAACAATATTATAGCATACAACCAAGCTATGTAGAATAGCATCACTGAATACATGACCCTAAAGCAGATGATCTACAGCAGCAGAAGACCACACTGGGTACCACTCTTGTCAGCTAAGAAAAAGAAACTGAAGCTAGGATTTACAATAACTTACCATTACTGGACAATAGAAACAGAAAAATGTTGTCTGGTCTATTAGTCTCCATTTCAGGTTCACATTCAGATAGTAGGATCAGAATTTAGTAGAAAGATCATGCAAGAATGGATCCATTGTGTTGCACTGTTTTGACAATATATTCTCCTCTGGTTTCTAACACTGTCTTGAATTTTTCACACCAACAATAAAGGCAGTTCTGAAGGAAAAAACCAAACCATTGCTACAAAGGTGAACCTGACAAAGTAGTCATCAAATGTGTATTGTCTGTGTTGCAGATGTAGAAAAGTTATCCCTGTAAGCTTCTGTTAAACCTCAGCCAGTATTGGAGCATCCTCTCTTGTTCCTTTCATATGAAGCAGTTTGTGGATCAGTCAGGACTTTACTGGGTCATTCTTTGCTTCTAACCTCGGCATGCCCACTTGTTTTTCACTCAAAAACATTTTTTTTCTCACCCTTTTCTCATTTTTCTTTTGCCATGCCTCCTTTTGGCCTGGGGCGTGAGAACTGAGAGAGCCTTGGACTGCAATTCATCGCTTGACTCTTCATACTTCTGCTATTTTCTCAGCAGGTGGCAGAAATCATTCCTCGATATTCCTTTCAGCTGATGACTCATAATATTCTATATGCATACAAATAATATCCTTTTGTACTCTGAGTTGCACTGAATTTATTCTTTCAGCCTTTCGTAAAATCTCTGCAGTTTCGTTAGCGTTTTCTGTCATTAGCAGCTTTCTAAAAGGATACAAAGTGTGAATAAAACAAGGCATGTGCCTGAGTTTGTAATGGCAAAATGGATTTAATATTAATTTACTGATGTGTGATAAAAATACACTATTTTAAAGTGTTTACAACATTTCTGTCATTTATTAACGATTATTTTCAGTTTTTGTATTTTGTTCTTCTAGACAAAAAATCATGTGTCTCAAAGACAACCAACCTTCCACTGTGACGTTGTCCACAGAGAGCTGCAGGCTCTTGCCTCTCCGCACAACTTTCACCGTGTGCCATTCGTTATCGTTCAGCTTCTGCCCCGCAAACAGCGTTTCAGGTCCTTTGCCTGTGATGGGAGGAATTCAAATCACAAACAGCACCGTGGAAATGATATGTGCTCCTACTCGGACGCCTACACCCTGACACACTCACGCAGAGTTTGCTCACAATAGGTGACATCAAGAAAACCTTCATGTTTGCAAAATACATTCATACTAAAACACACACTTGAAGTGAACAAAACAAAAGGAAAACAGAATGTCTTTAAATCTCAGTGGGACAAATAAGACACCCTTGTAAATTAATCAGAGACAGAACCAATGAAAACCAGATGTGGTGTTTTTCTCCTCCAAAGCATTTTAATGACTCGGTTTAACAAAAAGAAAACAATCTTCAAAAGCACCATAAGTTAGGGATCTGATGGGCGAGACCAGACGGCTTACTCTTCCCCAATAACTCTCTCATTTCACTTCTGTGCTTCCAATTCCCTCTGCGTCTGCTCTCCTCTTGTGTGTTGAAGCTGCGACTGAAGGAGACAGTTCAATGCAATGGCATATGGTGTTGCCGAGATGCTTATTAGAGAAATATTTACATAAGCAGGGAACAGGCTATTTATATACTGAAAATGACAAAGCCTCACTGCATCAAAATTAGAGAGAAAAAAATCCTAACACTGTTAGCAGGAGGGAGTGACAACTCTAGAAACATCAGATTATGACCAAGGAGGGAGTCATGAATCCTGTTCCCAAAGTATGAGGATGAACTGGTGGCTAGAGTCAAGGCAATGGCTGATGCTGGGGAACACATTTTCAAGACTTACAATGCTTACTGATTCAAGATAGACAAATATGAGTGGGGGAGTAAAGAATGCCTGAGTGTTGGAGAAAAATCTCTGAACACATGAATTCAAAGGGTGAAATGAAGGCACATCAATAGTGCGTGTCACATGAGACTAATACAATGACTGATGTGAGAAGAAGAGAATATTGATGGCAATATCTGGAAGCCATAAGATGCCAGTTAAGCCGGTTAACCCATTAAGCCTTTTTTTTTTTTTTTTTTTAGCAGGGAGTAGCAGGAGCGGCAATGGTTTTTGGAACTGGTAAATGAAAACAAAACATATTGGGTTCCTAGCATCAATATCATTGATGATTAGTTTACTGCAGGTGCAATAGTTGTAACCACACTCCATTACCAGAATCAGTCATTCTTTCATTCTGGAGTGTTATACCAGCTACTTGTCTCAATGATATAGTATAGCTATGCCAGATAGGATGGTCCCCTTCACTTTTGTGTGCAAAATTATTTAGTCCAGAGTAAAAAAAAACATCCCATCAGTTCATGGTCCCGCCTGGTAAAAACACACTAAACCCACAGGAGAATTGTTTTCCTTTCACTCCTGTTACTTTTTTATTATAGATTTTTTTACATCGGTCTTTTGTCTTCAGCCACATGAAATTGGATAGAAAGACTTTTGATCACTCCATGTGTGAAGTTAAAACAGAAAGAGCCAACTGCTATAGAGCTAGATAGAGAGTAAGAGTGGATGGGATGTCAGCTGAGAGGTTTGCCTGATAGGAGTGAAATAAGAAATGGGATATGATGTGAAGAAGAAGAGTAAAAAATGGAGGTGGAAAAAAATGTAATTAAGATAGAACATGCAACAGATGATCAGCAGAGATACAGACTGAAGATGTAAAAGTCAGGTGGAATGACAGAGTTCATGTCCTCTTTGTGTGACTTGGGTGATGGAAGCCACAAAAGAGACGGGCGTTGGGGGGTGGGGGGGGGGTGGGGGGGGTTACAGTCACTCAGACAACCAAAATCATGTGGGCATTTGTGCTGCTGTCAGTGCTTGAGGGAACACAAAGGCAAGGTTACAAAGAACACTCACTGACATAATCATTAAGAGTGGAGATTTTACGGTGGTTAAGTCAAACTCAGTGTTCACATGAAATGTGTTTATTAATAATTGTTAATGAATAAAATGCATTGATCAATGCTGATACACCAGCTTAGGATCAATAACAGTTGTGTATTCATGAAAGCAGTGAAGATATGTTAAACATTTTAAGAAAGAACGTGTGATTTTTATTTGATTATTATTTGAGTGGAACTATGTTAAACCAAGAACGATGTCTTCTCGTATTGATTGCTATCCTGAAATAAATAGGATCAAAATTGTGGTAGAATATGTGATGTCAACATAGATCAGATCATTAGCCACGGAACTGATAAACTGGCCAATTACATAATAATATTATAATAAATTGTATTGGCTGTTATTTCAACCGGTTACTGATGAAATAAAATGTACTTCTTTGCCTCTTATAAAGCATTTTCTCTTTGCAGCAGTCATCACTCTAGGCTTTGTAACAACATCCACCTACAGCCCTTTCTGATTGGCTACACAACACATAGTAAGTAAACAACTGTTGCTTAGATGCAGCTTCACAGATAGTGAGCGGAGAGAACTGCTTGTTGACTGAAGGCAATAAGAAATGTCAAAGCTGAAGCAAAAATATTCTATGCTGAAGTTTTAAAGACACCAGCACCATATTAGGATCAGTTTCAATGACATTCACCCCAGAGAACAAACTGGGATCCTGCCTGCACGCCTACATTCACTTTAAGTACAACACAGTTTTGCAGAAAGCCTAAATGATTTCCTGCAAAAGAAAATAGCACTATGGTAAGAAAAAGTTTGTTAATTAAATGAACATGACCAGAAGCTCCAGCAGGTAGGTGTTTTAGCAATAAGCTTGGTAAACATGTCATTTTCAAACTGTGTGTCAGTGTCCGTTCCTCGCTACCTGCTCTGGATTTGTTGCTTGTTTTCAAAAACCTTAAAACAGTCTGATGGCACATGCATGCGACGTGATCCACTATAAATGGGATTTTTTTATGTGACATTATCAACAACAGGGCTGCTTAGATACATTCAACTCATTAGAGCCACTGGATACATACAGGTTAAAACATAAATATGGAATTTGTTTACATGTTAAAATGAACAACAATAACAACAACAAACGATAAAATACAACCTAAAACTCTCAGACAGTGTGATTACAGAGAAGCTGCTTTGATGTTTTTTGAGGTGGAATTTAAACATATGTGAACAATCAATGTTATGGACGTCTGGTGGGAGGGAATTCCAGAGATGGGGGACTGAGCGCCTGAATGCTCCTCTCTGCATGGTGCTGAGACAACTACAGGGAACACTCAGGTGGACAGAAAGCAGGAGGGGGTAGCAATGCATAAGAGATCTGACAGAAAAAGTGGATGAGGTTATGGATGGCCTTGAAAGTATACAGAAGGAATTTAAATTCAGTCAATATATTAATTAAACTGATAATGATTTATATATATATACACAGACATGTGTAAATGAGTGAAGAGTTAAGATGAAGACAATGCCAGAGATAAGACAAGACATGGAGTTGATGTTTACTGGCTAAAAAGAGCTCAGAGAGGAGATAGGATACAAGCGTAAGAAAATCTAATTTTCTTCATTCGTGTGGTTTTAAAGTCATGATCATATTGCAATGAAAATGTCCTGATAAAGCGTTAGCAGCAGAGATTATGCCTCTTCTGCTGATTAAATTTAGAATATAATGTAAACATTTTCTCTTCACTTTGTGACCAAACATTATTGCATCTTACAGATCAAACAAAGCTTTTCACTCTCAGACTTCTGGTTTATTTTATTTGTATTCCTAGATATGGTAAAAGTAGAATGGGAAGCAGAACCTTTAGTTATCAGGCTGGTGTGGAACCAGTTCCTAATTTGAGCTCAGGAAGTTGACACCCTCTCCATCTTCATGATTAGAGTTAACACCTTCTCATTATGTTAAGCTTATCATTAGGCCTGGCTTGGGTGATCCTTACTTTTGCTGCTATAGGTTTCGATAGCTGAGAAATGTCCCATGGTGCACTCAGCATCTCCCTACATTTTACCTCTTTCCAATTTATTCTTTAAGTAATAATTGACATTATTTTTATTCACTTCTTTTTCAACATGTGTACCTGGTTTAATGGTATGGTCTTCGTTGGCCCAACTATGAGCCCCTGCACCAGAAACAACAGGTTTCCTTAGCTAGGTAATCATTTTTTCATGAATTGTTATCTTTACATGGATTGTAAACAAGGCTAAAATTACTTGGACTGAACTGCACAGTGTGTTTAAGAGTATTATGAGTTTGTGCAATGCACACAGAACGCTGAATCTACCTAAACCAGCCAAGATTTCTACAAAAGCACATCGTTGCAAACCCCCTAAATGTTGTATCCATATTAGTGAATGACAATGAAGACTTGCATCACTGCACGGGTAAAAAAAAACACTGAAAATGTATCATTATGGACTCTATGAGTCACTGTGACTTTAATACACCCACTTGCAAAAAGTGTTCATTGCACTCATAGCTTGAAATAACACAGTGAATTTGAGCTCATTAACGAGAGCTAGCAATTATTAAAATGCAATTAATTCTAATCTTGCCACTTGTGCCCTCTCCCTTTGTCTTGGGTGTCAGGAGGTCGAAGTGCTCTAATCATCTTAATAGAGGCTTCCTATCTTCCTCATTTCTCCTCCCTTTAACACTTGCTTCCCCCAGAGTTTCTTCATATGTAAAACTGGAGTCTCAAGACATGTCAACACTTTTCTTGAGTGTACAAATAGTTAATGCTGTGGTTTATTTTCATTGACTGTGTCAGAACACCAGAAGTGAGAGGTGTGATCTTTGCAAGCGTTTCTATAATTACCAGCAGTCATCCATCATCGGTTGCTGTGTTTTCTGTGTAAACAACTTGATTAATGCGATTGGATCAATGGAGCACAAGCCTTTAGCCAATAGCTGCGGGTCGTTGCCATCAGTCTCTATTCAGGCTGTGTGGCTGCTGCTGTTTTGCTCTGAGTACTTGAGCACAGTTGTATAATTATTTTGTCAAAACCCTAATCAAAACAACTTGAGAGACTGAAGCTGATCATCAGTCTGCTGCGGGCTAATGATGACAACTTCTTTGACATGTAAATCCAGGGGCGAAAGACGAAAACGTCTGTTTTCTCTCACTCTCTGGCACAGAAATGATGACGATGCTTAAACTCGGTGATGCTTTGGACCCAATAAGATAACAAATCTCTCTAGCTTAATGGAAACTCATCTTAATGCTTTGTGTGCTTGTCAAATGTAAATCCTTATTCCTAAACTAAGCAAGCCTTCATGAAGAGTTATTCTTTTAATCTACAAATACCATAAATTCAGCCCAGTGGGCAAAAGTCAGTTATAGTTAACCAAATGGCAAAGCCGGAGAATCATATGATACTACCTCAGACAAATCTGCCCCCTGGAGTGATACATGGAGGCAAGCCATCTAGGCTCCGAGTCTGTCAGGGGTTGCTTAAACATACATACTTGCAGAGATCATAAGCGGTAACTGCAGGTTGACTCTAGGTTAGAACTTTCTGGCATTTTGCGAATGAGCTAACATAATAGCTTATTGCCATCTTGCTGCATCACACTGGTGTCTTGTTGACTAAATATCCTGATGGTAGATAAACTGCATGTCACAAGTAAAAGTCACACACTGATATTTTATCAAAGCGGCTTTTGCTTTTATTATGACATGCATTTTGCAGTGTCAGAGTCTCCATAAGCTTCTGAAAACTCATAAGCAGCATAGTCTTTTCCAGAAAAGCTCAAAGATTCTCAACAGGGTTCATGTCTGTACTCTGCGGTGGCCAATACATGCTTGATAATGACTTTCCTGCTCACTGAGCCACTCTGTGATCATTTGACTTCCTTGATTACTGGCATCTTGGAATATCCGGGTTATCAGGAAATGTGGAATAGTCTGTGTTCACTCAGCATATTCAGGTAGTCAGATGACCTCATTCTGACCTGAGCCTAGGCCTGACCAACTGCAGAATCCCTAGATCAGAGACCGTTCTTACGGGCTTGTAGCAGACACTAGACATGGTGGCTGTATCACTTCATCTTCCTCACATCTTATCCTGATGCGCCCATCACTCTGAAACAGAGTTCAAACCTTATCTTCTTTAGTAAGCTGAACTTCTTTGGTTTTGCCTTACTAGCTAGTGATTCTCTTATGGCCCATCCCTTGAGTTCCCTTCACATTTTGTGGAAATGTTCTAACTGTAGTGATGTTTGATCCTCATCATTACATAGGTGTGATGGACAAATGTGGATAGACTAACCACAACTAGATCTGCTAGTCTGTCTTATGTTTACATTTTATTATTTTTAAGCTGCATTCATTCACAGCATTATATGTCTCTTCCATGTAAATCTCAGGATTGGCTAAGATGTGAACTTGGAAATACAGAAATACAGATGGTCAATGAAATTTTCCACAGCTGGCTTTAGGAGTCCTCTCAGTCATCAGATCTGTTTTAGATGCTAGAGTTCTTAAATAAATATTATTATTATTTATCAAGCGGGTTTGCAGAGTTCTTTTTACACCCAAACCATCTTTCCCACACCCCCTGCCTTGTATTCAACTTGTAGTTATAAAGCACTTTTCATATATTAAAACAAAGTACAAGCACAGCATGATGGCTGGAGCCAATCCCAGCTGACAACGGGCGAGAGGCGGGTTACACCATGGACAGGTCGCCAGTCTATCACATATAGTGTATTTATATATTTATATAAATTATAAAAAGTTATTTAAAAATTATAATATATAAAAAAATGTTGAGTACTGAAAACATATAGGGCCAGATTTACTAAAGGTTTGCGTGTACTAAAACACACGCAAACACACTGCACACGCTAAAAAAAGTACAAACTGATCTACTAACAGTAAGTAAAAGGCTTTGCGTCTTCCAAAGGTGCAAAATTGCGCGTCCTCCTTGAGTTAGTACATTTGCCTCAATGAATATGTAAATTGGGGCGTTCACACGCAATTTTGCATGGAGTGGGAGGAGAACATGTTAATATATGATTTTAGCACACGCAAAGCGATTTATTAAACCTGAAAGTAATTTTGCTGGTAGAAACTGCGCCTATATTTAGCACATTTCAAAAGGACGTGCAAACGGGTTCAATGTGTAACTCCGCACACATGGCTGCAGTGATTCTTGCAATACGAAGACATAGAAATAATGAAAGACGACTGAGAGAAGCATATTTCCTACTCGTGTTAACATGTTTGGAATGAGAGAGGAACTAATTATTAAAACATATCGCATATAAGAGCAATTGACTGCACTCATGTGCAGCTTGTGCCGCAAACTCTGAGCATATATACAGAAAACGAAAACACACATTCGCTGAATGTGCAGTGCGCATGTGATGCCTTTGGCATCATAACCAACGTTCCTTTGAGCTGCTGTCAAACTTGTATTTTCGCTGCGGTTTTGTAAAGTTGTCATCATGAAAACCATGACACGCTAAATCCTCATTTAAATAGGCATGTCTCCAACACTTTGCACCCGCTGTCATTTGCGTGAGCAATCTTAGTAGATCATGTACTAATCACGGCCTCACACGCTAAATTCTAGATGCTAACGCTAATTAGTACACGCAAAATGAGATCTTAGTAAATTCGGCCCTTAATGTATTTATAATTGGACTGTATTGCACAAGGTTCACAGTGAAACGAATGAACAAATGAATTTACCCAAATGTTTAAGTGATTACTTGGCCTTCTTGTACAACACAGTCAATCATGTCAACCCATGATTTTAAGTCAAAATGAAGGAAAGAGACATCATCCACTGCTCTTACTGCTCTGGACTTCAGGGTAGAAAGAAACAGAAAAAAAGGGATGGCAGACACCAGATGTCAGATTTTTATTTATTCATTTACTTAGAACAGCATATACTGCCAGAGTGCTGACAAGGGGGAATAGTAATGCTTGGAGTCTTTGTTGCTTCCTGTGAGATGAAGAGGGATTGAAACAGATGTTTTCATAACACCTCTGTTTAGCAAGACAGACAGGTGCCGTAATCAAAATGGACATATGTTTGAGCATAGACATTTATGCTCATGAATTACATTTCACAGCCAGGTGACGTACCCCAGGCAACCCCTCCCCACGCCTTTTTTGTGTTCCCATCTGGGAGACCACATTGTGACAGATGTTTATACAAGTGCATGTAGCTACTTAAACACAATATACAACCTCTGCATGCTGTTTTAGAAGCACGAACACCCTTCAGATTAGCTTCAAGATCCAATAAATCAGTTTTTAGTACTTATCATCTACTATATAGTGATTAAAGAGAAAATAAATTATAACGTACAAAGAAAAAAAAACATGCATGGATAATAAACAAACTATCCTATTTCTGCTACTGTTATATGTTTATTTTATAAAGTTAGGTCAGCAATAATTATAGATGTTCCATTAGTATCACTTCCTGTCAGCTCCCAGCTACTGAACCATTTATTTGCATGTATAGATTAACAAGCAAATAAATGAATAAGCCTTAGAGCCAATATAAAAGATGACATTTTGTGGCTTTGGTTGGAAGAAGCAGGAGCTGGTGGGTGTTTCTCAGGTGTACTGTAGGCTTTGGACTATGGCCGCAAGTGTCCAGCATTCGTGGGAGGTTTGTGTTTGTTTTGTGTACATGTGTGTGAATGAGAAAAAGCTTGTACTTCTGTTGAATCTTGCAGTACAAGCTGTGCACAAAAGATACATCTCCCACACACACACACACACATATGTCAGCCTGCTTTCTTACTGTGCAAACACACTGGTCCTCCTCCTGCTGGGACGAGGATGAAGCAAGTTTTAATGATGAAGGTGCTGTTAAAATCTTAATTTAGGCCTTGGGTTTTGACATTACTGGCAGCGAGGGGTTAGAGTGTATTTGTAGGGCAGGGTGTGTATTTGTGTTAGAGGGGATGATGCAGCGTCAGCGCGGCTCATTTCCTGACCAACAAGGTACCATGGGAACACCTGCTGGATGTGTGTGAGGAAGATAATGGGCCAGGCTGAAGCAGAGTAAGAACATATATGTGAATTAGGAACATGTTGTACATGTGGTTTATGTCATGATTAGGAAGAAACAACTCAAGTTTTTTTAGGTTTGAATCTTGAAGTTTACATATTTTTCATGTTGCTTTCCGTGTGTATGTTAAAGGTTTAGTGGCAACCTTGTGCCCCCTCTCTCCTTTGCCATCTGTGCTTCTGGCATGGTTTCACTGAGCTGCTAATGAAGTGATGACACACACACATACCCACACACATAGGAACCAACACTCTTTCTATGTTGTCTCTTTTCTTGGACTCTCTCACTTTCCTTTTCTTTTTTCCAACAGTGGGGTTTACTCTCTGCTCTGCAAGCAACCTCCTGCCAACACATTGACTTATGAAACTTGCAAAAGTGACTGATCTGTCGCAGGTATCTCTACCCTCTTGATCTTCATCTCTTTGGAATATGCTTGACTTGTGATTGATTTTCTTCTTCAACAGAACGTCCCAGCATGTTACTTCTTAAGTTGAAAAGATTGGATGTTTTCTACCATCCAAATGATTAAATTCTGCACAGCAAAGGACCCTTTAAGAGCTCTGATATACACACACTGATAAAACACTCCACTCTCAGATTGTACACTGCGCTGCATACATTCACATACACACAAAAGAGCTGAGCTTGTAATTTATTATTTTTTTGGAGAAATTGATTATCAAGTATGTAAGAGATGTTTCAGTCCCAGAACCAAACATTATTCAGAACAAGAGGGAAAAAAACAAACTACTGTATTACTGTTTTCACAGCTGAACAGTATGAAAGGCACCATTACATTGAATAAAATGATAGATTTATTTGAACATATTGTAAACATTTGGGATAGTGCAATTACACAGGAGAGCAGAACACATTATACTAGTCTGAGTGGTTTTTGTGATGTTTTATGTGTTTGTGTTACATATTTAATGCAGCTTCAAAGAGAAGAAAATGTTAATGCAGTTTCCCGCCACAAAATCCTGTGTTCATATTGTTTTTAGTTGACAAAATGATCACACTCTGCTAACACGTTGCCACTATGCCAAGTCTGAAATGTAGATTTGAATTCCTCACATAGCACTTATAATGTCCACTTTCTCCAACAAGGATAGGAGATCAATAATTAAAAATACCTTAATAATTTCCTGGACCAGGAGATTTGAAAAAGAAAGTTTTATTTTCATTGACTTAGAGAGAAAAAGTCAGTAAAGAGCTAATTAATGCTTGCATTGCAACAAAGCCTTTGACCTAAGAGTTATCACCACTGTGTACAAAATCTATTTACATAATAAAGACATGAACCATGGTCTTTTACTAAAAGTAAACATTTCTGCAGCTTGTAAGGTGAACAGATCATCCAGCACCACTAGGTTCCCTCCCTCCAAACAAATCCTGAAAACAAATCCACCCTTTTACTCAATGACTCGTTTCGCTGAAGCATTTCAAGGGCAGCGGTTCAGGAGATTTTTGGATATCATGTCACGCCAAAGCCCAGGTCCAATGCCCTTATTCCTCAGGCTTGCCTCTATGAGTCCTCCATCCTGCCAGCTTAGCCTGGAGCAGATGGGTTGGTTCAGCATGGCATCACACCAGTCGACACAGTGGCATGTCAAACAGGCAGTCACAGGGCTGGATGTGCCAAGCACAGCCATGCTGTTCTGCCATATGGGACTAATGTGTGCCGAGATCACACTGGATAGGCAGACAGAGTGCGTTGCATGGCCTGATTTGACTGCAAATCAGAATAAATAGATACGGATGCCAGAGTATATATGTGCAAGGCACAAAGTACACACTGATAGACACACACAGCAATTACTATTTGCTAGACTGGTTCAAACCAGTGTTATCCAAGCACTGTTGCACAGATTCCAATGGAGGTACAATCATGCACAAACACAACTGTGGACAATCCTTTTTGCACATGAAGCACAGATGATGCATTTCCTCCATCAGACAGCTAAAATGATACAGATGATCCTACAATATACCTACAGCTCTGGCAGCCATCCCTACTATCTTTCGCTCTCTTTCACACAAACACACCCCGTTCCGTCTGTCCTCTGCAGACGGTGATGATAGCCTGTGTTTGTGAGGTTAATGGCTGTTTGCTCCTCACAACCTTCACACTTGATTACTCAAGTCAGCTGCTGTCTGGACAGCAGAGCCGTCTAACAACTCCAGTACACCACAGCCCTCCTTACCACTCACATATTACGTGTTAAGATAAGACAGAATTAGAGTATAACTTGATGCCTAACTGAGTAGAGAGTGTCCACCCAGAAAATGAAAAAGAAGGATTCAGAATGAGAAAAGTTTGGAAAAAGTTTGGAAAAACTGAATGCGTTTTTTCTAAAAATAAGTAGTTGCATAGTCCCGTAGACGTTCACTGCACTAAGGTTCACACAGGGGACTGCAGTGAAGTGAGGTGAATTACGAAATCCGTGCGGTTTCAAAGTTTAGACAACAGGAGAAGAAAACATCCAATCTGAATCTTGTCGACATCCTGTCCTGCCTTTCAGGGAGGATAAGCACAACAACATCTTTGTGCTGATTAAAACAAACAGGATCGTCTTCACATCCTGAGGTCAGTGGCATCTGCAAAGTGTGTGTTTTTTGGAGAATTTCCAAAGGAATTTAACTTGTGTCTGTGCTGTAGGAGTAACTCTTAGAATCACTTATGCACCATTAACAAAGTACCACCAACTCGTGAGTAGATTCAGACATAGTGTCTGTTGATATCTAATGTTAATAAAACATCAGGTTGGGCATAGTCTTTAGAAGATAATATCACCCGGAGGTGCTCATATCCGGTCCTCAAGATCTACCATCCTGCAACTTTTACATGCAACCCTTCTCCAACACACTTCTGTATGTCATGTAACTCGGCAGAGGTCTGGTAACAAGCCATGAATCATGATTCAGGTGTGTTGGACAAGGACTGCATGTAAAAGGATGGTAGCTCTTAAGGGCCAAACTTGAGGTCCCTGCTGCTTTAATGCTGTTTCTGCAATAACTGATAAATACTGTTTCTGAGAGCAGTTGCATCACTTTATGTAAGATCTTTGTTCAGAACCAACAATCTGATGCTTGTCTTCTGCTTCCTGGAGGATACCTTTTTCACTATAATAAAATAACCCTTTTGCACTATAATTATTTTATTATATTCATATATAATTCCATAGTCAAAAATAGAACATCTATTAAGTTTTTTCTTGAGGCTTTATCTATTTTACATTTGGTTAAAACAAGACTTCAGATGTGAAACAATATCATTTCTACCTATTATGTCTTGGATCATAGACCTTGGAAGGTTTAATAATAATATTTATAGCATTAATTAATGTGAATCTATAATACCACAAAACTAACAAAGGCTGGTCACTGTAAAACCATTCTCTGTTTACAAATTACATTTATTCAAACTGTCCAGGATCAAAACGTTACAGAGTAACATGGCTTATGTTTCAATATTTTGCAAAGCATTTCCTATTTTCTCCTTCCTCTAGTCAGTATCCTCATATTGAAGTGAAGGATTGCTGGAAGCATTTCTATCCTTCTCAAATACTAAATACATGCAGTCGTCATCCAATTCAATCAATTCTCCAGCTTTGTTGCTTTCCTTTTGGAAAATCCCTGCTTTGCCAGCATTGCATTTAATCAACTTGTTTTTATTTATTATGTTTGTTCTGTGAAATAAAACGATGTTAAATTGTTTTCTGACAGTTTGCATACTATAGTAATTGAGTTTATTGACAGTAATATGGGCCTAGGCAGCATTGGTGTTATAAAAAGATTGTTTTAATAAAGAAGAATTTGATTGCTGACTTCTTGAGCTAAACAGGATTCATTGGTTAAGTTTAAAATAAGACCTTGAAGAGATAAAGTGCATTTTCACTGGATTTAGTTTTTGACTCTGACATGAAACAATGATAGATGAATAAAGAGATAACACCATTAAAGCTTCTTTATGCAGGATAAAAACTAACTTAGAGACAAATTTTACATTTGATTAAAGAAGACATCTCAGTACCCACACAGACAGTTGATGAAACTATTTTTTGAGATGATGGTTTGTATTTTGTCCACTATGCTCAAAATTATTTTAAATGGTCTATTAATCACAGATATATGATATATGATGTTATATATGATCTTGTACATGATATTAACTGTTAATCAACGGATGAGTTTTTACATTTACATTATACATTTATTTTTACATTTGATAATGGTCTGAAGAGACTTTTGGAAAAGCAGAAAATAGATATTTTGCTACAGAGCTCTAAATGAGCACCACAAACCCAGGTTAAACCTCATTTTGATGGACAAAAATGCAAACTTAGTGGTCATCTTGTTCAAAATGCAGCAGCTAGATTATTGACAGGAACTAACAGAAGGGAACACATTACTCCTGTGTTAGCTTCACT
>JBAMHX010000006.1:17111002-17127144 GCA_037177515.1 Pseudomugil tenellus | reverse complement strand
CTAAGGACAGGAAGTCCGGGATCTGTTTAGTTTAATATAGTCACTAATTGTGTGTATTGTAAGTTATGTCTACTGTTGTCTTTACCTGCATGTGAAGCCCTCTGAGACAACTTGTTGTGATACTGGGCTATATAAATAAAATTGACTAGACTTGACTTGACTAGATGGTGAATGAAGCAAATCATTTCAGTTATTTTTCCAGGCAGTGCAATTTACATTTCCCATGAATACTATTGCATGGCATGTCATACATTAACTTTCTGTGTGCTTTAGTGAGCATGGTAACACATACGAGCTTCTGCCTAAATAAAGTGCAGCTGAATGGGAAGCGAAATTTAAATAATTCTCAGAGTTCATAGAACATGGAGCACTATTCATATCTTCACCATGGAGGGGTGCTTCATTAATAATTAACACTTCAGTTAATAAAACATTTCATGAAATAAATACAAAAGAGATTATTAAAATATACATTTTCCAAGTAACATTGTTGAAAAGAAGTTGAGAAAAGGCTACATTTAAAATACTTCCTACAACATTATACTTTTTTTTTAGCTGAGTTTTTATGTTATTATTATTATTTTGCCTTAAGTTAATTGCCTTGCCGTTTTTACTTTAAGATCCTGTAATCTGTCTGCAATTTATGCATCTACCATATGGGCATTGCATAGACATACCAACAGAGCACAGAGAAGTTTTTCTGTTGCTGGTTAGTACAGGATGATGGTCCTTACCCATGTGGTGTTATTAATTTTCTGTAAAAACAAAGGCTTGTTGCGGAACACATGAATACAGGAAATAAAACTGTTTACAGGATTAACTTTGCTCTTCAGCTGTGTCTGGATAAGATCTCTCTTGACAATAACACCATTTGGCTGCTATCTTAAGCTATCATATTTTCAAAGTGAAAGGAGTGCAGGCCTATCACTGCAGATCTAATAAAACGCTGTGTGTTCCTGTGTATGTGTGATGCCCATGGTGCAGATGGCAGACATCTCCAAATAGGAAAGATGCCGTGAT
Source organism: Pseudomugil tenellus (assembly GCA_037177515.1). NCBI lineage: Eukaryota > Metazoa > Chordata > Actinopteri > Atheriniformes > Pseudomugilidae > Pseudomugil > Pseudomugil tenellus. The sequence goes on along the minus strand of JBAMHX010000006.1, from coordinate 17,126,124 downwards.
AAAAATGGACGCTGATAATGCAGTTAAAACGCAAAACTGACAGTGAAAGTCAAAACCTTTGTTCATTTCTGTCTTTTTCACCACTATTTCTGCACAACTTTCTATCACAACTCTCCCCGTTTCCTCTGCTACCTCTGTTGGGCCTCTGAGAGTAAATTATTGCTTTGTGTACAACTGAGGTACTGGAAGGTATTGCAAGTGGAAGATGCAGTTGCAAGCTGACACAATACCCCCCGTAGCCAAATCTAACCCATCACATGCTTGGTGCTGCATTGCAAATAGGGACAAAAAAGATGGGAGGTGTCTGTGTTTAAGAGTGCAAAAGCATGTGTTTCTGTGTGATTGTGGTGGAAAGGGAGGGACTCATGAGCCAAGAGGAATATGAAGCAGGGAGAGGGAACTGCAAACAGAATATGACCCCTAGCCATGATTATCTACACCAGCCGCTCTGACCCCCCTGTGCCAATTACAGAGATAAGGCGGACTGTGAATGTGTGCGACTATACACAAGTGGGCCAGCTTTTCTCTCTGATGCAAAATGTATGTTTGATGGTAGCTTGCATGCAAAATATTTGTATTCTGGTTGCTATCGGAGACCACACTCTCCACGTTTCCCACTGTTCCTGTCGCTGTGTGGGAGGGTGGAGCGTTAGTGCACTTGCATGACAAGATAAGCACTGTCGATAGCTTCTAGAATTGCAAATGGCCACCGCAGGAAGACATGTTAGACTCGGGGAGATGTTGAGAGGACAGCTGATTGATTATGGGAGGCAAGAAATAAATTCTCATACGTAAAGATTTTTTTATTCTTCTCAGAGAAGCTGGAGTTTTGTGGATACCCAACTTCCTTCTTCGCTCCTATCCTGCAGTTTACACCCCCCTTTTTCCTTTTTCCTTTTTCATCCTTGTCCTCAGTAGCCTGCATCTCCTAAGTTTCCGTCATCCTGCATTCTTCATTATTTAAAACCACCCCTGTACCCGCACTCCTTTCCTAAATAACTTCTCTCTCTTTCTAGAGAAAGACATCAGAGGAAATGCTGATTTGTGATTGCTACTGTATTTCCGAGTATGCAGCAGAGTGAGGGTGAGCTCCCAGGGGCCAGCCATCAGTCTTAGAGAGACAGAGCGAGTCTGGACAGTTTCAGGCTGCTGTCAGTTGTCTCATTAGAGTCTCTGTAGCAAGTTCACATCTAACCAGCCGGAAGTGCTAGAAAACAGAAAATAGGTAGCCTGATGATGGACTGAAGTTATGCTAACAAGTCAGCCGCATCCCACAAAAACATGTCCTCTGCACCTTTAAAGATCTAATCTGGGCTGGCTAGTCTGTGGTCAGGAAAGGTAGGCAGAGTTCATTTAATATTGCTCACCACTTCACTCAAGTTTTCAAGAAAAACATTCATTCTTTTTTTGGTGCATTTGTTTCAGAAGGGATTCCAAGCTATTCGTGCTCAATTAGGAACCAGGTAGGTACAGACCACGATTACATAAATATTACACTAAATCAACAGTTGAATATAAAACATAAAACAATTTTGATAAAAGTATATATTCATTGATGTTTTTCCTCAATCAGTCCTCACATACTCAGCATGATCCTGCATTGTATGAATCCAATCACTGCTGCACAGAACCACACTTCATTAACAGTGAGAAAAATTTTAGCTTTGAGCCAAATCCCAAGTTTAACTGTTCAACATTCTTCAACATTATTGGTTGTTTAAGCTCGTATTTGGTTGTTTTTTTTTTTGGACTTTTACATCTGCTTCATGAAAGATGAACAATTAAAACACTCATATTACTTGGGCAGGCAGTTGCCGGATTATGCAGCATTATAATCAGTAGTTTTGGTTTAGAACAAACAGAAGTAGATTTCATGCTGCATTCACATACTTGGGCCTTTGAGGTTTATTGGGGTACAGATGATTTACAGTAAATATCTTTTAGATTGTTATGGGTCACACCTGAGGGAGAGAAGTAAGCCTTTAGAGGTTGGCTGTGCCCCCCAAAGGCCACCCCTCCGATCCCACCCTTGTGCAGTTTACTTCACTGGCCTTTAATGGTTATATTACAAGTACAAATAAAGATGCAGAGGTGCAAGGTAAATGCAGGCTGTGCATGTTAGTGTTTGGAAAGCCTTCGTTATTCAGTTCAAATTTAAGTCTGGCCAAAAGCTTTTTTAACTGAATTATATCAATCATATAGTATACAGTGGTTCTAAATGACTTTTTGTCTATAGTTGAAAGGTTAAAAAAAAAGTAATCAGAAACACAAATTCATCATTATAAACATAAAGAATACTGAAGAAAGAAAAAAATGCTGAAAAGAGCAGTAAAGCACCTACTCCCTGGATGTGTTTTTTGTTCCTAATGTCGTCTTCAACCCCTGGAGAAGCTGATAGGAAGAACAATGAGATTCCACAAGTTTGAGGAAGATAAGCTGAATAATTTCCTGTTTTATCTTTTCACCAAGCTGTCCAAAAGAACTGTAAGGTCAGATGTAGCCTTTTAAATCCTCAAGCACATGGAAGCTTTTTTTCTTTTGTCAAGTAATAGATTTGAAGGTGTGTATCTGGACACATTACTAGTGAGAGCAGTTCATATTAGGCAAAAGAGAGGTTTAGAGCCAGTGTCCTCTGACCCCGTTGCCTGGGGTGTTTTAAGTTTCAGGCTGGATGAGAGAAAAGGAAAAGAGGAGTAAAGAAACCAATGTAGCAGAGTTTCATTGTTTCTTTTTGCAAGCAACTATGCTGTCTTTCTATTCCACCTCTGCCATTGCAGAGGCAACAAATTCTCAAGCTGCTGGTCTATTTTTTCTTCATAACCCACGGTTCAGTCCAGAAAATTACAAACATTAGCTTGTTTCCTCCTCCCCTTCTAACACTATGATTTTTACCTGCAAGCAAAATAGCCTTTTATTCTTTCTTCTCTTCATCATGCTGCCATTTGTGCTGGCATTGAGGGGAAAACGGATTTTATTTATTAAAGTGTTTGACATTTTGTATAAACTAGACAACGTAACAAAACTGTCGTATGACTACTTGAACTAACATTTAAGAGCAAAAACAGAAGTCTGTAAACTTTCGTAGTGTGTCTTGAATACCGTAAGCATCATCTTAAGACATAAAAAGAACACAACTATATACCTCATTCCATCGTATATATCATAGGCTATGTGCTATTATTACAGTATGTGTACAGACAGAGGTCAGAAAACTTTCTAATACATGTACAAACACTTAATCATACAGATATGTTGATACACAAACACACTTCATTTTAGGATGAGCTCATAAAACGTTATGCTTCATTAACGTATTTGATGGTTATATGAACTCCGAAGCATTCCTTGATTAGGCAAGGCTCAGCGCGGTGTAAAAGTCATTAACCAGCCATTATCTCCTTACATATCGTCAAGATACAAACCTGTATGTAAAGAAAGTAAAATAGGGCAAAAAGAGGTTTTATAATGCTAACCAGTGAGGCCAGAGCACCTTTATTCCTCATCACAGTCTGTACTCTCTTAGACAAGCTTTATTTCTTCAGTAGTTTTCCATAAAGCTCAACAAACTTCCTGCAAGACTTCCTTTTTGAATGCTTTTGCCTTTTGTTATCTATATTATTAAAATGGCTCGAACAATGATCATTCTGCATTTCTTGGCCTTGCTCTTTATGTTTCCAATTGATAAAGTAGCCTTACGAAACCTAGAACTCTGCTTTTCTGACTTGTTTGATGGCACAGTGACAGTTATTATGCACATCCCTTCACATACCTCCCAGCTTTTTATTTTCCTGGGATTCTTTAGAGACTATTTGAAATGGGTTTCTAACTAATTTGTTAATGAAAAGACAACACCAGTTTATTCTGTGAATTTGGGACATTTTGTTAAGCTTCAGTGATTAGGATGTAAATTAGTTAGAATGTAGAAAAAAAGCTAGGGAAAATGAGAAAAAAGCATAAACTGTTTTTTTTTTCATTAAGACATTAAAGTGTCAAAATATGCAAATTTATCTCCAAAGAAAAGAAGTTGTATGACGCGTCTTCATGTTTCATGAATTCTATCCAACAACAGACTGAGAAACTAGCACAGACATGTTTTTTATGGATTCTCTCTTTTTTTTTAGCACTAGTATAATATAGATAGCTGTTACCTTTATTGAATGTATTATTTATTCCAAATTTCAACCTTTGATTTTAAGAGAAGCAATGATCAAACTCTGTAATCCTCATAAAGTATATCACAGATATATCTTTAAAATAAAATAAAAAAAACTAGACATAACTAATTAGAGGTGTCCCTCAGTGGATTATATTTTAATGTATATATGTATATATGTATATATCCATTATGTGTATTATGTATGTATATATCCATTTAATGAATGTGCTTGGCTCAGATAGGAAGGATAATAAGCAACAGGATAATAATGACATGAGAGAGACGGAGATGGTGTTGCGAAGGCACATGAAGCCTCAGCGCAATACAAATGAGGCAGAAGAAATCATTGGTTGTCAGCTTGTGTGTGTGTGTGTGTGAGTGTGTGTGTGATTAAACTGTTTGTGATGGTATGTTTGTGGGTTTGTAGACAGACCATACATTAAGAAAAGGATGTGGTTTAAAAAAACAAAAGATTTCGCCAAAATTGACTTAATATAAGATGTTTTCTTCATAAACTAATTTCTCTTAAGGCTTTGCTCTCTTAGCAAACGAACTACTGTAATGAAGAATGAAATTGAATTTTGTCTTCCCGGCAACGCAGTAAAGACCCATTTATGCTCGACACAGGTGAAGGATATGCAGACGTATGAAAGAATAGCTTTGTCCCTCTCCTGCATTGGTCAGTTTTCAGCTTAGCTACATGTCAACATGTCAGAAAACAGTAAAATACCAGCAGAATTTGCAGGGCCCGTGTGGACTCGCATACTGGACATACAACCAGCGAAAGGAACAAACCAGAGGAACAAAAAAGAACAAAAAAAAAGTGCCAACAGAGAGAGACAACCAACCACTCATAACAACACTAACTACTACGGAGAAATTATTATCTCCAATCCATGCAGATTTAAGACATTAAGAAATGCCCCAGTAGGTCCTCATATCCTGTTATTTTTCATAGTGCTTGATAAAATACATTTCCATTTAATCTGCAGGACTGATAATGACTAAAAACAAGAGTTGGAGGTTGGAGGGGGTGGTTGAGGGACATGTCTCAATACCTGTGTTTATCATAGCTTTTACTGCCCATCTAACTCAATCATTTTCACTTTAATACCACCTTGAAATTGAGAATGAAAGAATGTTAAGGTTTGGCAATAGAGTTTTTCTGAATTTTTCTTGCTAGTGGTGACATGGTGACATGTCAGGCAATGAAGATAAAAGCCAACAATCCTTGGCTTTGGTTTTGTGTTTTACTTGGCTACTCTGCACCAAAAACTCTAGCCATACGGTTTTGGTTTGTTTTTTTTTCCTTGAAGTCAGGCTTTCAACACTATTCTCCCCATCTTCTCTATTTATACCCAGCCTTTGTGTTTCAATTTGTTTTTAAGTGAGTAATAGCAGGTAGAAAAGCCAAAGGGTATGACATTAGCAGATGGAGTGCTTGCTGCCCACATGCTTCCCATATGTCATGCCAAATCTCATCTCATCTTGCGCTAAATAAGGGTCCTACAGGCGGCCGAAAGGCCAACCTCCCAGCAGATATCACCTGCCTGACATAGTGACCCCGTTGGAGCCAGGGGTCACAGCTTTGCTCTGTTTCAGATCCAGATACATTAAGTGAAGGAAGCTGGCTCACAAGGTAACAAGATAACAACATGGCCGAGGTTTCAACACTGAAGCCTCATAAAACAGCAGAAATGCAACAGAAATGAAAAAAAGAAAAGAAAAAAAAGAAATGCAACAGGTTCAGAGGGTCAAGTTACAATTCAGGATACAGCAAAGCTCTGACGTAGTTATAGTAGATGAATAAGGAGATGACACAGCAACTTATTTGTTGTTCCCATGGATTGCTCCCTCTCTTATGCGAGGAGATCCTCCATCTTCCTCCTGAACGTTATGCTTGGACAGATTTAAATTCTGGGATAACTTTTGGTCTTTGACTGAGTGGATGTTATACAGGATATTACTGTACAAATGTGCCCTGTCAACTAATGAAAATCTAAAAATTAAATCACATATTTCTTGCAGAATGCAGCGTTGGAGCTCTGTGACATATTACCTCAGCCTCAGTGAAAATATCCGATCATCATTTCAAGTTGAGCTGAGGGGATCTTGGTTACTGTAAAAATGCATGCCAGCATCTGGCTGAAAAACATTTTACTTTTATGACCACCAAGTAAGATAAAAGAGATGGTTTAGAGTCTGATTATAGAGCAGAAGGAAGGAAATGTATTTATTTTTTTGCTTCAACTCTTGCACAAAAGGGCTGAAACCAGATAGTTTCCCTTGTACTTCTCTGCCATCTAGTGGTGAATAATAGGTACTAACATCCTCTCAATAAAATTACATCTGTCATTCACATGGACAGTCAAAAAGTAAGTACAATATATAAAGTTATAAATAAAGAGTATAGATGCAACTTCCACTGGAAATGTACTGGTTTTACTTCAGATGTTTACATTACAAAGCTTTGATGGAAAATCTATGAAAGGAGATCGTTTTATTAGGCAGCTTAGCAGTGATTTAGGACACAGGGCTGTCCAGAATGAGAACCAAGCTGAGATGAAGTGAGACTGGGCTACCTTAAACCTTTTTGCTTTTTAAGTCTTGCTCCTTATCATGCCAGCCTTTTAACCCCTCATGCTCCCTCTAAATTGTAACTGGATTTGTACATTAAACATACTTTACACCACACATTCACACCCTAACAGGCACATTGGGGCCAACTAGAGGTTCGGCGTTTTGCCTAAGGATACCTCTGCATGTAGTCAGGGGAGTCAATGTCACGACCATCTGGTTGAAAACCCACTGCTTTTCCTCCTGAGCTACAGCCGCTCCTACCGAGATCACTGAGGTCTGCAAGTCACACCTTGCTGTTCTGAGGTCCAGGATCTAACTAAGAGGAGACAGTGCTTCCCCATGTCTCCCCCAAGCTGTGGAAAATCCTTCCCTTCATATTAAGAGCATAAATTCTATTTTTTTAAAGATTCATTTTTACTCTCCTGTTTTAAAACCAGAGTTTTAGAACTTTTTGGCCACGATTTATTTTATGCTTTTAGTCTTTTGTATTTCTTTGATATGTGTTTAACTTTTGAGTCCCCTTTTATTTCTATTATTATTTTATCACTTAGTTGTACAGCACTTTGGCTGATGTTCTTAAATCTGTTCATAAATGAAGTTGGTTATTATAACTAAGAAGTACAACTTTTTGGTTTGAAACTTTAAACAGGAGCAACGTTTACACTATATCCCCATTTTTATTCCTTTTACATGAAAACATATATAAGTATTTTTGTTAGAATATCAGATTGTTTCTTATCTAAATGCATACCTGAGGAAAGGGATAAGTTGCTTTTTGTGGTGTGATATGAACCAAATTTTGTTTCATGGTAATAGACATACGCTGATTCCGTTTCCAGTGAAGGGATCTAGTATTGTTTCACAATCAAACTGACTTAAATCACCACCACAATTTATGACATGAACTTAAGATTTATTGAAAAACTAGTAAAGGGAACACTTGTGAAATGTGTAAAAAATGTGTAAATAAATGAGAGATTTCAGTATAAACAGTTCAGGTTAAGCCCTCCTGGAGGTGCTCCTGATGATTGTCTGCTGTGCTGTTTCTGTACAGATTTTTGTTTCTGTTATGTTTGACTATACAATTGCTGCAGTTGTTTTCTATCTTTGTGTATGTGTCTCCTTTTTCTTTTTTACTCTGTCTTCTGTTTGCTTTCTGTCTTCTCTCCGCCTTCATCGGGTCCATCATTAACACGTGTATAGAGGCAATAACAAATAAAGAACACAAACAAAACCTAAAGTATCCAGTGGAGCCTTATATCCATGAAGCCCCTCTTGGCAAAGCTAATTTATTTGTCAGAGCATCGACCAGATTGCCTTTGTACTGACATGATGCTTTAAAGGACAAGATTTAAAAACTAATATGAGATACAGAAACAGAATAAGTGTCATAAAAAGTTGTTACACTGCAGCTCAATTTGTTTAAAGGAAATAATTCATCAGTACACTGACAATCAATTCATTCTTCAACTTTTTGTTCATTTAAAGGTAAGAAAACAAAAATAAAATCAAAGTTTACTAAATGCAACTCACTGAGATACTGATTGAATCTCATGAAAACCCCAACACTGAACAATAAACCAGCAGACACACACACACACACACACATTGTTGCAAACATGAGGTTTTCTCTTCCTGTCAGCATGGCTGACGCCACTTACCTTCAGACTAGTTGTTCAATTGTCAGTGGCCATGATAGAAATAACAGTTTGCTATCATTCTGTCTGCATGAGGTAGAACAACATTAGCTTGCTCGGGAAACAAGCACACACCAGGTGGTGCCGCCTCTCCTCGGATAAGCAATTAGCTTTCTAGGGGCCAAAACTACAATTTGTTCCAGACAGAAAAACAGGCTACACCTGCGTGTGCAGCCGTGTGACACCAAGACTCTGCATAATGGAAGGGGGGGGGGGGGTATTGGGCGAGAAATGTCACGCAGATCTTTTTTTAATGTTTTCTTTTCCTTTCTCTGATGATTGACAGGAAAATGAATATCTAGTTTTATCATCAGAGGGAGGCAAAAACTTCATTTCAAAGCTCAAGTGGAAGGTTTACATTTCCTGATGATTATGAAAGTAAAACATGAATTAAATCTAAAATAGATGAGCGAAAAACAGCAGCATAACTTATGGAAAGAAGAAAAATGCTAAAAAAAAATTAAATATTGTTTAATGTCAAAATGAAATCTTTGGAGAAAAACCAAGAGGATGATTCATACCAAAAGATAGAAAAAAAATGAGGACAGGAGAGAGCAGAAAGCCCCACTGCACAGAATCAGGATGGGAGAGACAGATGCATTTTAGTCAGAAAAATGGATAGAACCACTTACTGAGGCTACAGTCTATCCTGATACAATCTGGCGGGAGAGAAAGCGAAATGGTGAGATTGAAAAAAAAGTTAAAGAGGAGAGAGAGAGAGACAAAAATAAAGAAAGAAGAGAAAGGATTAAAGAGAAAAAAAGACAATTTACATCCTTCAAGGTACATTCTGCAGACAACCGAGCATTTCTCTGGGCCACCATCCGGGGACAGGCTCTGAGTCAGGATCACCCTTTCCCTCTGTTACTGCCACATTCACTAATTTCACCCAAAGCACAAGAGAAGGCAAGATTTTCACCACAATTTTTATTTCTAATGGGATATAGAGGGAAATAATCTACTTCTGCTATCATTTCATAAAACCTTAAAGGTGCAACATAACCTATTGCTGCGACATGAAAGCGGATTGTCAACAATGGCTTGTGTGGAATCATGAGTCTCGCTGATGAAATACATTTTTAAAGCTAAACTTAGCTGTGTCCTTTTTTTCTTGGGTCATTTTCTGACCATAAGTTTGACATAAAACTTTTTTTTATTTGGCCATATTGAGCCCTTAAGCTAGGATTTCATTTAACTTATCCTGCATCTGCTCTGCCTGACCTGCAGCAGATGTAGCAAGTTAAACATCTTCTGCATGACCACAGACTTTTTCTTCAAGTTTGTTTTTTTTTTGGGTGATTTCAGTTCTTCTTACCTTCTGGAGCACTTTGATTCTGATAATCCCAAGAGTATAAATGTCAAGAAAGGGTGATCTGCACATCCCAACCACCACATGCCTAATGCACATGAAAAATACGCTTCTCTTTCTCTTTCTTGTAAAACCACTGTGGCAGCAACACAGCGGGCCTAAATATTTGCCTCATTTTCTTGAAGCATGCATCATAAGCATCCCTCCGGAGAAAGGATAAAAATATCCTCCCTTCAAAACTAATATGTAGATCCATTTGTGGGCCTTGTTTTGCTATGCAGCCTGTGCATGTCGCTATGTGGTTGGGTTGTGGTCTAGAGCTGTCAACCGCTACAGAATAGTGGACACAAACAGCCACGGACCAGAAGCACTCTGTAGAGATGTGTCTGTGTTGAGCAAATCACATTATTGAACCACACAATTTGATAAGCAGTGTTGTAATGTTCTACAAAAAGAATCAAATCCAAGAAAAAAGCAGATAGTTGAGGTTCATACAGCTGCTGACAGAGGGTTTCCATGGAACCCCAGCCTCTGCCTGCACTGGGAACACATTATTAACACTTGTTATCACTTATAAGTATCATTACAACTAAATCAGTCTAATTACAGCTATTCTTAATAATTAATTATGAGGGTTTGAATTATCTTGCCACGGATTAAGACTTTAACAGATCAGAAGGAGTCCCTTTTGATTATGGGATGAATTTCACTTTAGTGGTTAATTAATATTCTTGGAAAACTGCTATGAAAACCTTGAGGAAAGCTACAGCAGCAGGCCACCATCTAGTTTAGGAATTTTCTATGCTAGTAGAACGGGGCTTAGTTGGGAGGACTTCCTGGCAGGTAAAGCTGTAGCCAGCTGTACTGTGAGTGTGGATGTGTAACTTTGTGACAGCCACAGCTCTGAGCCGGTCCCTCTGACTGTTTGATCCGAGGGCCGCAGACATACAGGCCATTGAAGGGATGAAAAGATCCATCGTCTGAGACTTGGCCAGGTGAGGTGTTTCATGGGCAACAAGAAAGAAGAAAGAGGAGAGAAAAAAGCAAAGAAAGAAAAAGGGCACACCTTCACTCCTCCCAGCACACCTGCCCCCCCTTCCCTGTCTCGACGATGACTTAAATTGCCGTACTGTGGACGACACCTCTGTCGCACTCTTCCTGGTTCACTGCTGAGCATCTGGCCCTTCAAAGGGTCAGGACAAAGTTAAAGCATCCAGAGCTGGAAGGTTGTGCACACCATCTCCAGGGCAATCATTTTCCTTGCAATGAAATATTAATAATTCAATATGTCTGGATTCCTGCAGCCCCCCCTCTCAGAGAAGCCATCCATCTCTTAAACTACTCGCTCTGTACAATTTTGCCGACCTTCTCCTCACTAACATTGCCTTTCAGCATATTCTACATCCTCCTCTTCTTTCAACACACTAATAATACGCTTATGATGAAGGTTCCTGCCTCAAATTAGGATTGCAGCTGAGATGAAGTGGAACCGACCAGCTCTTTAGCTAAAACATATGGAAAAGAGCAGCGCCTGAGAGAAGAATGAGACAGGAGTAAAGCCACCGCCAGACTTTCCGACAGGTTAAAGGGGTTAAGGCGCAGGGTCAGGCCATGGATGTCTTTAGACATGGAGCTTTTAAATGGAATGATCAGCAATGGAGCATCACATAGTACAAAATAAGCAAGTAAGGGGAGGGGAATGCAGAAGGAGTGGAAAAAAGGGGACAAAGTATATGGAGCAAAAACGACTGCAGGGTGGCTCCCATTAGAGAGCAAAATGCTTTGTAGAGAGGATTACTCCATGTTTTAAATTTGCAGTCTGTACAGGAGAAGTTTCTGTATTTGTATTTCCTCATTTAAACCCATAAACACTTAAAGAAAACAACTTTGCAGTCAAGTGTACTTAAGTAAAAAAAAAAAAAATTAAATCAAGACACAAATCAAGAAACTTTTCCTGTCATCTATCTGACAATCAGGAAGAGTCAAACAATACAGTGAACATGATGAGACAGGGGAGGGAGCATGGTTAGCAAGGACCTGAGGGATGAATCATGGCGTCCTACCGAGGTTGACAGTGAGTTTGATGCGTCCTCCGTCCAGTTCCAGCCGCAGGGTGTCAGCTGACTCCTTGGACGTAGTGGCCATGAGCAGGCCGTATGCCCGCTGAGACATGAAGCGCAGCGCCACGTCCTCAGCCTCCGTGTGCATCGTGATAGGCATGATGATCTTCAGATACATGCTGCCATCATAACTCAGAACTGTTGCCTCTGGATAAGATGAAGGAGGACACAGTGGGTGAGACATTAGCATCCGTCTAAGTCTGAACATACAATGAAATAAATACAGTTTCTTCAGACAAACTAGGAAATGAATGAATCAACATGTTCATGTCATAATTCTATTTTTTTTCCATTCAATTTATTTTATGACATATTCATAAAATAAGAATCAGACACACATGCAAACCTGTCTTTTATATTTATTAATTCATGATCATGCTTGCATGTATTCCATCTGATGTTTCCTGTTATGTAACATGCCACCTTTCCTTTAACTTCCAAGACAAGAAGCAAAGAACAACAGTGTATTTGTGAAGGAAAAAAAAACAATCAGATGACAAGAGGGGTTTCATAAGCATCCTTATCCCCATCAGCTACAGCTGTGGTTACTGCAGCTATAATCAAGCCATCCATAAACACACCACTGTGGAGAGTGACAGCTCCCTGAGGGCTGCTCTTATCTTGCAGTGTGGTTCGATATGTCTCACCGTAGGGTGACATGACTCACTCTCATGAGGTACTTGAAGACTACAAATACTTAATGTTTAAGAAACGCAGGGATAATTCATTCAACAGGCCAAGAATCAGGTAAAAGCAGTGACATTTTTCACTCACACCTTTACTTGTCTGGTGAAATAAAAATGGAGCTTTATCGATCAATGTGTTGAATGGCATTCCAAGATTATTCATTATCAGACAAGGCCCTCACCAAAGCACCATCCCCCCACCCTTTGTTTTCCTCAAGTCAGTATTATACATCTTATTTTACACTTGGTTAATCTACAAACTCAGATTTTTGGTAAAGAGTAAAAACAGTATGTGTGGTTGGTTATGACAACCGATTTGTGCAGTACTGTCAAACTCCACTAGATGGCAGAAGAACCCAACCAAAACCACACACCTGTCATCAGAGCACCAAGGACTAAACCGTTATAATATCATCCTTCAAATGAAGAAATGTTATCCTCTGCTTCACCTATCCTGATTTGGATCCAGTCTCACCTTACCTCATTACCTCCTTGTCCCTAAAATCTGATACTGTCATGGCTCATTCACCTCCACAGTCATGCAAAGATGAACCATGGACTCATGTGCCTGCAGCTAGCTGGGATGAATCAGAAGCAGTGTGGTTCTGTTTGTTAACTCGCAGCATGGCGTATGCACTATCCTGCTTTGCGTGACTGGCACAGATGGTGGCGGGAAGCCCGGATGCACCGCCACTTTGCTGTCTCCATCTCCCCCCACCTGCTTCCAGTCACCAGCCCCTTTCAAACTCAGTCTGCAGAGGCTGTTAGCTTCCACACTGCCACAAGTCCAGCAAATTATAACATACAGTATACAAATGTTCTTACAGATTTCCCTCTTTTTTCTCCTTCATCATTCTCACCTATCTCACAGTTGCTGCCCAGGTATCCGGTGCCAGTGCAGTCACATATGTAGCGGTTCCAGCCTTCTTTGCACAGGCCTCCATTCCCGCAGGGAGCGCTGCTGCAGCGCTTCTGCAATTCACGAGTACAGAAGCTGCTGACCCCAAGGGCACTCTGGATCTCAGCCAGGCGGCGGACGTCACGGCTCTTGCCGTCGATGAAGAGGTCGCGGACGCACCCAACGTAGCCGTAGTTCAGAAGTGCCGTCCAAACCTCTGGTGGCATTATAAGGTCTGACTTGGACTCGGGCAGTCCACCGAGGTACATGTCACTGTCCAGGTCTAGGATTTCACTGCCCTCCGGCGAGCTGAAGGGCATGCTGCGACTGTTGACTGAGATGGACCCTAAAAGGAAGAAACACAGGACAGGACCGGACATTAACAGAGATGTAAATGTCTCTGATTTACTAGCAAACAATACATAGTGCAGCCAACATGTTCCTGTTTGTGTATTCTTTATATTTGGTGATTGATTAAAGTTGCTTTTATTCCTTTAAAGGAACAATGACTTTGATTAAAGAAGTGTGGGGTCTGGATAGGTAGAAGAGTGAGAGGGAGGTCAAGTGGGTGAATGACTGAGAGGAGAAGTAGGTGGCTAATTTATGGGTTCAAATATGAGACTGAGGGATGTAAAGCAAATGGGGGATGTATGACAGCCGTGTGTGTGTGTCTAATGTGTCTATAATGTGTTAAATGGGGGAGAAGGGAAGCAGAATGCAGCAGGGAGTGGGTGAAACAAAAGGGCCTCTCTCTTTCAGTGATTAACGACTCCATCTTAATTTTCTATTAAAAGCCAATTACAGCAAGAGCTGCAGTGAGATCCCCCATGCACACACACATGCACACACACACACAAACATACACACATTTCACACCATTCCCCATTATAAGACACCATTAGGATGAGATATCTTGTCCAAGGTGCTTCAACACCTACAGATGATTTATCAAACAGCTCACATTCAAGCATGTGGATGATCGTGTTTGAGTCAAACATGCAGACGGGTGTATTTCAATACATCACACAGCAAAAAAGACAGAAAGAAATACCATCACATGCATCCATGTGGGTTTTAAGTAACGTTCGCTGAATAGCTGCCAATTTAAGGTTCATTTATGCCTCCTATATGAACATTAAGAGGCAAGTTTTTTCTAAAATGTTACTGCCAACATACTCCGTAATCTAGATATGTTTAAATCCACTAGACCATAGTCCAGGCTTTGTAGACACGTCAGCTCTCAGACATCAGCGGTCAGTACAGCAACTAATTACATTGTACTTTTTAATTATTCTTTGTTTCTTTATTGGTCAGATTTCCGCTATGTTGTGCAACAGTTCCCCCACAGTTTCTAATAATATTTCTTTCCTTGCAAGCTTTTTGAAAACTCCATCTACCCATTTCCTAAAATGCTTATTCTTATTCTGGGTTGCGGGTAGCTGGAGCCTAACCCAGCAGGCCTTTTTAAAAACTGACCTAAATATCCACGCCACAGATGCAGAATATAGATAAAAGTCTCCGTCTGCATGAACATGCTTATCTATCGAGAGAATAAATGAGTCTTCACTCTTCAGTCATATAAATCTCTGGCACTGCCAACTTGACAGCTAACCAAAGAGGGTCAAATATATGAGTAAATATATAGAATATAAAAATATATAATGAGTCAATATATA
>JBAMHX010000006.1:17065064-17110902 GCA_037177515.1 Pseudomugil tenellus | reverse complement strand
AAGAGCTGAATGTCTCATTGGAATTAGCGCCTGTGCTTTTAAGTGGTTCAGATTATATTTACTGGACAGATTCTGTCGACATTAAACATTTGATTTGATGTCTGGATTAAGGGAATATAATCCAGAATTTACACGTGAATTTAAGTGAAAGTAAAAAGTGATTTTCTCATTACTCTTAGTGGCGGTCTTGCATCTGCGCTGATCCTTCTGAACATTGTCTTCTGGTTTGGTCAATATAGAACACATTTTGTTGCAAAGAGCTGAATGTCTCATTGGAATTAGCGCCTGTGCTTTGAAGTGGTTCAGATTATATTTACTGGACAGATTCCAGATTTTATGATGAATAATATGTCCTCCAAGCAAACTTGGGTTAGTAACAGCATTCTCTTTAGGTTTAGTCTTGGACAAAAGTACAAGTACATGCTGTCCTCAGCATGTTTTAATGCTGATGATGTCCAGCTCTATTTGTCAATGAAATCAAAGAAAACAACTTAGTTGCTTTAACTGGAGATCAAGACCTGGATCAGTTAGGATTTCCTTTTTTAAAATAAATTTTAGCAAAAACTGAGGCTATTTCTTTGGTTCTAAGAATATAAGAGATTCTGTGTCAAATATACTCTACCCAAAAAACCCTCATTAGCACAATCACGTTTGAAAGCGCACAGTATCCAACTACCACAACGAATTCTTCATTTTCAGAGTGCTGGTCTCACTAGAATTCTTATTTAAATAATGATATATAAAGTTGAGGTAAAGTGAGTCATAATTTGACAACCTACCTCCTGATGTGTGAAAATGTGCAATGCAAATTATGCAAGAATAACTGTAGATCCATCATCAGCTTCAGTTTAACTCAAGTTTAAAGTGTACTTACCTTTTCTTCCTTCCCTCTGAAAGTCCACATGACACCATTCCCCGTCATTGACCTTCTTATTGCTGGCCTTGAGCTTAGTTTTCCCAGAGCCCATATCGATCAGCAGGTATAAATATCCATCCAGCAGCTCTATGGCGAAGTAATCAGTTTTTAGTTCCCTGCCAGGCTTCTGCTCTTTTGGACCTTGAGGGCGGCCATGGCTGAATAGCAGCAGGCCACTAGGCTCTGTAGTGCGGAAGTCAAAGGATATAGATCCCGTCTTCTTGGTGTTCCATTTGGGCAGAGAGATGTAGGACTCAGGGGTCTCAAAGGTTACAGGATCTAAAGCTGCAACATCTTCACAGCGGAACACCAGATCCCCATTCAGGGTGATTTTAGGGTCACGTTCAATGGCCAAACGGGAAAGCTCCAGCTTAAAGTCATTGTTCTTATACACCACCTATGGAACAGTAAGCAGAACAAGTGGTTACCATATCACAGTTGGAGCTGGACTGCCAAAAATTGTGTTAAAAAGATAACTAAACCAAACAAACCATCATTAAGATGTACCAATTACCAGTACACTCTATAATGGCTGCAGAGAAAATTCTGTATAGCATTAGGAAATGACGCATTATAACAGAAATGAATTGTAGTTTTTTTAATGTGCAGTTGGAACACAAGTACTGTCGAGCCAGACACTGCATGAAATCTCTAAAAACAAATCAAGGTCAGAAAAATCCTCAGTTTACTGATATTAAATTATTTGGTAATGAAAATTCTTCTCACTTTGAAAACCTAAAACACTAAGCAGCCACTTGGGGCCAATGAGTTTCCACAGAGGATTTCATTCATTTTAATGATGTCTGTAAGAGTTGTGCTTGTGTGGTTGCTTCATCCTGCTCTAATCAACACTGGCTGAACACCCATCTTGTGGTAAAACCCATAAATTATACTTTATTTGATGTTGTACATAAACTGTACCTTAAAAAGATAAGTAAATATCTAAATTGCACAATTGCATAACAAAATTAAAGGCTCTGTTAGATACCCAAAAACAGAAAGCTGTGAATGTTGCCCACAGCCTCAATGCAAATGCCCCTCACCGTCTTTGATGAAAAACTGCTTTTTTGTTTGAGCTCAAAGTATGTGTTTGTGCCTTACTGTGCATTCATAATGGATTAGGAGCTGAAGGCAAAGTAAACTATTCTTGTCTTTCATAGTTTTACTTTCCTTTTATTTGTTAAACTCTATGTTCAAAGCTTTTCAGAGGCCATCATCAAGGTAATAGTGGGAACCAGCTGACTTCTCTGTGGCTTTCACACTCACCCACACATATCTGCTGACAGTTAACAAGGATGACTCTTTTACATTTCTGGTTTTGTTTTCTGCTGCAGTCTAAGCGACAGACTTGAGCAGATTGTCTTTTATTGAAAAGTTTCCCAGCAGCAGATTTGCTCTGTGAATTGTTAGAGTATAAAAATGAAGAAAAGGGTACTTTCTCACTGTCTTTGGAGAAATTCACTTGCTTTGATGCATGGTGGACCAAGTCTGTTGCATTCATTGCAAATAATATCCCTGCTCACAATATTCATTTTATATCACATATCTGTAATTTTCCACTAAAGTGGGTAAGAAAGGGAAGATTAAAATCCAATAGTATGTTTATTGTACTTGTACAACTAATATCATCATCATCATAATATCCCCGTACATACCACGTGTCATGGATATAATGGTTTCGTCACCAGCGCCTCCACCTCCTCCGGATATCCTTCGTGTGAAGGTGATAACTCAAACAATTTTCACAAATGGAATTTGATACTCTGTGTACCTCTTTAGGTCCCCAAGGGGACAACATGCATCAAACGTCACAATGATTGAATTTATGGTTTCTCCACCAAGTGGCGATTTATTCGTGAAAAATCAGATTTTTGACAGTATCTTTCGAACTATTTATCTAATTTGTTGAATTATAAGAAAACTGTTGTGTAAGTGTGCTCTTATGCTGACATCACCTTTGTGTTCCTGAACTGTATAAATAAAGAAGGAAGTTGGATTCTTTCTCTTCCGGTTACAGTACCGACGAAGCAGTATGTGTGTCTTTTTCCACTGTTAAGAACCTCGTTAATCCGGCTATCCTGCCCTTAAGATGTCAACTCCAACAGGTTATGGCCCCAGGAGGGATGTAGGAAGCCGATGGCATAGATTGTGTTTCGACGGAGATGAGAAGAACTACAAACTATGGGAGACAAAATTTTTAGGACATCTGCGTTTGCTAGGTTTGAAAAATGCCATTGTACGCGAAGAGGCGCGAAATCCAGATGAGGAGGAAGAAGAAAACTCCAAAGAAAATGAAGATGCCTACGCAGAACTGATACAGTTTCTACATGACAAAAGCCTCTCCCTCATCATGAGAGAAGCAATAGATGAAGGCAGGAAAGCACTCAGGATTTTGAGAGAACATTATGCTGGTAAAGAGAAACTGCGTGTAATTAGCCTCTACAATGAGCAACTTTGTTGCAGAAAGCTGCTGGTGAAAGTGTAATGGATTATATCATCCAGGCGGAGACAGCCATTACTGCACTCAGGAACGCTGGAGAGACCCTGAGCGATGGCCTGCTGATTGCGATGATCCTGAAAGGTTTGCCTGAATCATTCAAACCATTTGTAGTTCACATAACACAAGGCGACAATGATAAACTAACCTTTTGGACAATTCAAAACAAAGCTGAGAAGCTACAAAAGTTCTGTGCACATGCAAGAGATGATAATTTAATGAAATAAAGCGGGACTGAGAGAAAGGGAGACAACGGAGATAACGTGCTACAACTGCGGCCAAAGAGGGCATAAGGCACGGACATGTCCAAAGGAGTAAAGGGACACAAACAATGGTGTAGCTTCTGTAAGAGTTCCAAGCCACCGAGACATTAATTGCCGACAGAAAAGGAGAGATAATGTTAAACAAGTGGCTGACAAGGAAGACAACACTTTTGTATTCAAAATGAGCGATTGCCAGAACCATGATTTAAAGCGGAGCAGTTTGATGGTGGATACCGGCGCGACTTGACACATTATTGCGGACATTTACAAGTTTAAGCGGTTTGACGAAATTTTCCAAGAGCAGCAGCACTTCCTGGAACTGGCTGACGGTACAAGATCGAGCGGTATTGTGCTGAACAAGTCATTGTATGGTCTGAAGCAATCTGGACACAACTGGAACAAAATGTTGCATGATCATCTCTGTGAAAATGATTTTGTCCAGAATCCAGCAGATCATTGTCTGTATAGCAAACAGAATGAAAAAGAGAAAGTGATTCTGATCATTTGGGTTGATGATCTCATCATCGGGGCTAGTGACAACGAGTCACTAAAGAATGAATTTGAGATGAAAGACCTGGGAAAACTTAGTTATTTCTTAAGCATTGACTTCACACAAGCTGAAGGTCAAGATTACTGCTTTAGCTAAACAAAGATGGACCTGTTATCTCATGGAGATCAAAGAAACAACCAATTGTGAGCTTGTCTACTTGAGAGGCTGAATATGTGGCACTAGCTGCAACCACGCATAAGAGCTTATTTTGTACAGTTATTGGAAGAAATGGGGAAGGGAAGCCATTTTACACCAGTAACAATCTATGAAGATCAATGAGCTATTGCTCTATCAAAGAACCCAGTTTGTCATCAGAGATGCAAGCATGTTGACATTAAATATCATTTCATTCGTTCTGCACTGAGCAATGGTATGATAGTCATTGAGTATTGTCCAACAACAGAGATGGTTGCAGATGTTCTTACCAAACCTGTGATGAAGTTACAGATTGAAAAGTTTGTGAGTTATATGTTTGAATGAGGAAGTTCAAGCATGGTGGTATTCTGAACCGACTTCCGGTCTTCTTGATGTTTTGGCCCACATAAGCCTGTAAGTTTAAATAGCTTGTTTCTTTAATAAGTGCAAGGCTATTCTACAAACATGTGTTATAAAGCCTTCTGTAATTGAGAACGTTTTCATAGGTTTCATAGGTTCATGTGTGCTTATATTGTTTTCCATACAAAGTAATGTTAGCATGCTAGCGGATCATATTCAATTATTTCAATGCAAGTTAGCATTCACTGTTAGCATCGTGCTAACGTTTCACATGCAGGTAACTTTGCAGTTTCTTTCACGTTTCATTTGCTCAGAACTGTTGACTTGCCAGCAATTGTTGTTTATATATTAAGTGGAATGATACATTATTGTAATTGTCTGCTTCCTTTAGTATTACAGACTCTCATGGAATTAAAGTCATGAATTTAGTCCATGGATTGTTCACTGCCTGTATAGCAAGAAAAACATCAAGTCTGCTTCACATTTTGTGAGGACAGAATAATATTATTGGATTGTGTCTATTCAAGGAAGTAAAAGTTTTATGTTCTTTAACTATTATTTTTTTATTCTTTGGCTGGATTGTTTTCAGCTCATTGTAATTAGATGGTTGCCTTGAGCAATCCAGTCCACCAAATCCCTCTTTACCCAGTTATTTAGAGTGGTGCTGCCATTCTTCATCAGATCTCTTTCAAATGCCCTAAAATCTAAGCCATATTTCTCACATACAGGGCCATGATATCCTTTGATCTCTGCTTCTGTGTTGAACACCACACCTACACACAGAGCATTCAGCGAAAGCACATGTGTTGGGTTATTCTTGAACTTAAGCTGCCTTTGGTTATCTTCTACATTGGCCATGCTGTCACATATACTGTAGACCTCATAATGTTGTCATTAGCAGAGATTAGTTGTGGTAATTAGCCATGATAAAGCAAAAACTGGCACCTAATAAGGCATGAACTTGCCTGGCATTAGGTGCTAAAAACATTAAGAGTGTTAGGTACAAGTGAAAGAGAAAGTAGTGGGAGGAGAGGGATTTCATTTATTTTCAGGTATTTCTTTTGTTCAAGTCATTTGCTCCGTCTCAATAAAAGACAGCCTGATGTAATGTTTTTTTTCTTTAAAAAGAAATGGCTGGAATTAAAACAGGAGACATGGTGCACTGCATCACTTTCACAACAGGTTTTTAATATTGCCCCAGATTCTGTTTTTATATAAGTTTAAACCTCCAATTACAATCCGTGATGAGAGTAGCTGATCTTTTTGAGCATCACCCTCACTAATCTGTACATTGTGCTGATGAATCAAGGTTGACAGTGTTTGGCATAAACAGTTCTCACTTTTCAAACTAGCAATACATGAAACTGGGTGTTCAACCACTCACCAATCCTCGGTTTCATTCACAGCTTTGTTCAATTTAAATTAAGGTTCTCGCAGTAAAACACATCACAAGCTCTTCACTTGAATTTCACAGAAAGGTGGAAATACTTAGTAAGATGAAACATGCATAACCTTTTAAAGAACAACCACAGACTTTTCTAAAACAACCCTAAGATTTTAGACAGCACGATTACAGTAAAAAGGGTTTGGTTAGAACAAATGGGACAAATTTCCTATGAATGATGGAACTTTTTTCATTTTCCCAATATCTAAAATGAATTTGGTGCATTTGAATGACTAGAAAAAGTAGGCTATGATGAGCTAGTTGCTGATGAGCTTCCGCCTCTCTTGAATGGTATTTTAAGGCAACATACATACATTGAGTCGGTACCTCAAAACAATAGCGTAAAGAGGAATGGAAGCCAAGCAGGAAGAGTACGACACACAAAGAAACAAAGGCTGTAGCTCAGGGGGTTAGGAGCAGTTGTCTTCCAACCTGAAGGTAGGCGGTTGATTTCCAGGCTTCCCCTGACTACATGCTGAAGTGTCCTTGGGTAAGACATTGAACCCTATGATGTTTGCTAAATGACTGTAATGTAATGTAATGTAAAGCATGAGAAACATGAGAAGAGTCAAATAAAAAACATCAGTGCCTAAGACACCTGTTCGCTGCAGGTGGACCCCGTGTATCAAGTGAAGTTTGAATTCACTTGAATTAAACATTAATTATTTCATATTTGACAAATATCAAAGTTGATTACATATAGAATACACATTGAAGTAATTTTTTCCATGTGCTCTTTTATTAATGAAATAAATGCATTAATTTTTATGCACGCACATAAATAGAAACAACCAAGCTGCTGGAGGTGACAAGCGGCAACATCCATTGGAGTAAAGTGAAACGAATGCTGAATTTGAAGTTCACCCCTCATTCATTAAAGACTCCAAAACAGAGCAAATTCCATAGACACCCATGTTAAAAAGACCAACTGACAGCATAAATAAACATGTTTACAGCTTGGCTCAAGAAAACATTTTAGGTTTAATAGGTCAAGTTTACCTTCATGACAACTGTCAGGGAGTGATTTTTGTTTTCCAACTCATACATTTAGATGCTGTTTAAGCTTAAAATGTATGTTTGTTATTATTCAAGGGATTATTTGGGCACCCATTACAGCTAGGTCAAACTTAGCTATATTGAATGCATTCAACAGTTTCTCAGCATCATTTAGTTACAGAGTGACCCAGATTTAGGCAAAAGCAATGAAACAAGTCCGCTTTAGAAGTTGGTTTAATGTGAGACTTAAAAACTATTTGTGGTCAACAATTACTTCAAGGTTTTTTCACAAAAGAACTAGAAGGAAATGTCCTTTAGCCTGTGGTTGGATTAGGTCTTTCTTAAAGAGTCGGGTAAAATACACTAATTTTCTTTTAATCTGAGAAGTACTCCTTGAGAATATCTTGTTGTTAAATTATGGTAAGTGACAAGATTGAGTTAATCTGTTGAGGTAGTTAATGTGCTTTAAACACAATATTGGAGAATTTAAACCACACCATGGCTGGTTAATTTAATTATGTTTGCTAATTTCCTCCCAATAGGAATCCCAATCAGTAACTGGGTACTGATGCGAAAGGAGATGAAGAAGGATTTCGTGTGCACAGACTTGATTTAACAAAAAACACATTCAGAGCAGAGTGAAAATTGCTTATAAAGAGATTTTCTTTCAAATCTGTCCATTTGTAAATTGAAATGTCTGTAACTGTTGCAAAAACAGATAGATAGGTGTTAAGCCCCTTTCAGACCTGCTGTGTTACCCGGACATTACGTGGACATTGTCTTTTTGACCCTCATGTCTTAAAGGTACAGTTCTGACATTAGAACGATGCAGACTTTTTCCACTTGAAGACCTAGTACAATTTCCGCTAAATTACCGACTATCTTATTCAGACATGCAAGTTAATGTTAGATAGTTCCAACCAAATTATGCAAATATTGCTTAAATTCAGTAAGATTCCAATTTGCTCAACACAAAATGATCCTTGTTGATACTGGCTAGATATGTTAGCTAGGTACCTTTTTGTCCAATAAGTCCTTACACTGCCCTCACAGGCTTTATGATTAAAGTGAGCACAATTTGTTGACATGGCTCACATGTTTGATTTAATAAATCATCTCTGCTTGCACAGTTTATGCAGTTAAGTGATGACTAGAAATATTACAACAGCAGTTTGAATGAGCTCGAACAGTTTGCCAATAACAGAGGAATAAAAATATCAAGGGAAGACACCACCAGGATGAACCAAAGACATTCAGGTAGTGTTTCTGAGCATTGATGGAGGCTGGGAGAGGTCTTAGAGAATGAAGGTTTTGTCAGAAATATTAAATAACTGGCATCTTCAGAAAACTTCAGACAACCAGCATTCAGCCAACGTCAAGTGATCAGTCAGTGTTTGGCTCTGAAGAATCTTACTTGCTTTTTTAATTGTACTGCCGAAGCAATCCTCTGTGTTCAGTTACTGATTTACTGTCATTGAGAAACTCATCAGCAGTGCAAAAAATATTAGTCCTTTGCTTATATACATGTGGATGTAATGCAATGTTTGATGAACCATTATAGAGCAATTGGATCCAGTGTTATATATTTACTTCACTAATATTTAAAAAAAACATTCTGGAATGCGCTGCTCCATGGCTGCAAACTGTAGCAGCTCTGTCTTAACTGTCGTGTTTTTTGTGATATAGACCTCTTTTTCTTAAGACATGAGCTGTCAATTTGGGTTTTCCAAGAAGACTTTTCACACTGATAAGAAGCTGTGCTATATGGGAGTTTTTCCTGCATATTTTTTCTGCTCTTTTAAGAGTTGTTATGGTGAGTCTCCATGGCAACAAGACTTATTTACCACCAAGATCAACTGATATTGCTCTCCAAATTAAAAATTATCAGTGAAATAACACTTCTATGTCACGATGCGGGGAAGGTGGTGGACCCAAATGCAGGAAAGGAGAAGGCAGCCGGATGCAAAATAACTGGATTTGTTGACAGAATTACTAAAGAACTACACAAGAACTCACCACAAATGAACCAGCAAGGGGGAAAGAAAACCAAGGGTATAAATGCACTGAAAACAGAACAAGACACAGGTGAAAACAATGAACAAAATCAACCCCCAGGTGAAACTAATTATCAAGATATAAAGCAAAAACAGAAACACAGGGCAAAACAGGAAAAACTACTAAATAAAACAGGAAACCAACGTAACCTAACCCAAAACCCTAACAATTTAATCTCAATGGGCTTGAAAAGAAATAGAAGAAGATGCAGTACAGGAGTGAGACTGAGAAAAACGATGAAGATTTAAACTTTTTTCTTCCAGTTTTTGTGATAGGCAACGTTAGCTCGCTAGCTAACAAAACTGTCGAACTCCAGGTGTTAACGGAACATATCCCAGACTGTAATGTATCTATATGCGGCTTCACAACGGTCCGTGCAGACCGCAATAAACAACTCAGACTCAAACTAAAAGGAGGTGGAGTTGCAGTACTGGTTATCCAGCGTTGATGTCATCCTGGACATGTTACTGTTAAAGAGAACATCTGAACAAGAGACAAGGAGCTGAAAAGAGCCTACATGCTAGTAGCTAGCTCCATGAGCCTACAGCTTTCTTGTCACACCTCCACTCTTTCACCCTGCAGCTCAGTCAAGGACCTGGACAAAACCTCATCTCCCTCCCAGAGTTCTCTGCTCAAGACAACTATGTCCGATTCTCTAGCACCAGTTCAACACCAGTCTGAGTCAGAAAACAATACCAGTGATGTGGAAAACATCCTGCCTTGTTCCAGTGCCTGAAAAACATCAACCAGCTGAACCAAATGACTAAAGAATTTGAATTTCCCTCTGGGATTAATTTTGGGAAGTATCTGGGAAGTATTTTTCATTTCATTTTTCATTTCATTTTTCATTTAGTAGTAAAAGGTATTTTCAAGTGTTTGTTATGTATTGTCAGCACTCATTTCAAAGCATTCACACAATAGTTTACCTGTTTTTATTTATTCCCCTTCATTACTTGTATTCCTATCTGTTGCTTTGTTGTTAAGGAAATTATGGGAAAAAAAGGCTGGTTGTGGGAGGGTGATGTGAGTCAGAGTAATAAATGGTCCCAGTATAGAGAAACAAGCAGGAAGCTGCACTAGAGGAGATAGGGTATCAATATAAAGTTGAGAGGGCAGGAATAGCTAAAAAAAAAAAAAAAAAAAAGGTGAAAGAGAGGGAGACCAAGAGCTTTCACCCAACGTGTGGAATCCGTCGAAGAAATCAATTTTTAATTTGGCTGTCAGGATGGCAAAAGCTGGTGTACCAACAGCACAAGCTAGACTTAATTACTCAAAACTGCCCATGAGAAAGGGAGCTTGAGCATCAGAGACGGAGAGAGAGATGGGGAGAAGTGATGAAAAAGGGTGACAAGGACGAGCAGAAGGAGAGAGACTGGTGGAGAAGGTGGCGTGAAATGGGCGATAGCAAGGTCAGGGACTGGGAAAGCAACAGAGCAGGAGAGGTTTGGCAAAGGAACAGATGGTGACATAAAGAAGAAGAGAAAGGTCTGTGGAAATAAGACTAAGGGGCTGAGGGAAAGAGACCTGATTTCACACTCCACCTATCTGACTGGGGGGGTTAGAAAACACATATATTCATCACAGAGTGCCTGACGATAGCATGTGGGTGACTTTGAACACACACACACACACACACACATACTGCAAATATAAACTCGTTAGTGTTTCAGTGTCTTTTCTGCTGCCTTTTTTACTCTCTTTCTGCTCTGCTTGTCCTTTGGATTTTTACTGCCTGGGGGGTGCAGGCCAAGCGTATCAAAGGCATTTGACCACGGTGACAGCATGAAAGCCTCGCCCCAAAGCATAACACCACTGATAATCCAAGCTGTGCCACAGAACCAGCTCGGGATGAAACACACTTTCTCTTTTACTTTTACTTTGACTACAGACCGATTCTACCTTCTCTGTGCCTTTCTAAGAGGTTACCTGTTTGACTCGACGATGCTCATGAAATCATTGGAGCTTGACAACAGCTCAACATTATGGGCCATAAAACTCAAATACGAGGAAAACAACCTCAACCTAGGCAAACAGTAAAGTTAAAATCAGGTAGAGAGTCTTTGTAGTCTTTAAATAGAGTAAAATCCATGTTGTATGAAAAAAAAAATCCTGTTTTCTTTGCACTTCTCTCTTTTTTTACCGTTAAACAAATTACCATAAGCTTTTTTCACATTTCTACTTTCAATAATTTCCTCCTCATTTCCTTTACTGTTACTTTGTCAGTTTTTCATTGATTTCTTCAACCATCTGCTCTGGCCTAACATGTCTATCTCATTTTCCCCATAGCGTCTTCATTTTCACCTCCAGTTGTCAGCGTTAACTGTCTCCCTTCCACTTGTCTTCCTTCCCTTCCCAATGCTCAGTCTGCACACAGACTGTAAACCCAGCTTTGTCTTGATGAAGGGGGGTGCGAGAAGGTGGTAAAATGCCTTAGGAAGTTTAGGACCCACATGGGATCCTTTCTGATAGCAACCCAAATAATGGGAATGTAATTCTACAGCCATAATTAAGTTAGAGATAGGGTGATTACTGTGCAATACATTAAAAGTGATGGCAAAAGTAATTACTTATTCAATCAGTGAGGTTTTATGAGGAAATACGATGGCACCATGTTGCGTCGCTTCTATACAAGTCATTACATTTACAGAGGCATAATGCTTGAAACGGTTGTCATGACAGCTTGTTCACTATACTGAGTTGTATCCAAAGTGGCATAAAAGATCAAGGATGAGCTTAATTTTAAGTTTTTAAAGTCAATGGTCCTTTACATGTATCAGTCCATGTCTGCAGAAGATGTACCACATATACCTACATGGTTATACAGGCATAAAATCTGAAACCAAATGTTTTCCACAAGCTGGGAATATTCAATGTGTAAAAAAGTTGCCAAACAGTTTGTACTGAAAATTAAGAATATGTTTAAATAAAACCACAGTTCTGATCTTGATAATAGAAAGAACCTGGGGAAACATGCAAAATGCAAAGAGATGTGTTGCTGTCATAATGGGAACTTTTAACATCCATATATGCTAAATTTACAATCCAGACACCACGGATCTGGTCAGCTGGCCTTTCGATGCAATTTACCAAATCTTCTCCAGCTGAAGAAAGGGAAAAGGGAAGCCTGCATGTCCTGATGGAGCATACATAGCTAGACGGATGATGGATTCTTGGGGCAAGTGGAAGTTGTGTGTCTTTCGGTTCTTTCTGTTGATAATGTGGAAGATGTCTATACTACTGGATTTATGTTAACTGGGTTCCAGGTGTTTGACATTAGTGGGTTTCTAGAGAATCGTACAATTATGAAACTGTTGAGGGCTAATGCAGCAAGGGAGATCCTGGTTTAGAATGCTGTGACCCTCACTCTGCACGAGCAGAACCACAAACTGGATGCCATGCTTGCCCACACTGGCAAATTGGTTGTAGTACCAGAGCTTGTTTGCAGAGTCGATAATTACCTGAAAACACTGGCTGCTCTGATCGCTGGAAATTGACCATTCCTTTCGGCTGTTTTGAAATCATGAGACCATGTAAATACTTTCTCCTTACCAGAAAAAACAGCCAAAGAAACCCACCAAAATACAAGAAGACAGCAATGGTGCATAACACTTGTCTTGCTGAAGTTGAAGCCAACAAGGCAACATTTTCCCAAGCCAAAAACCATATTTCTCATTACACGCAAGGTTGATGTCAACTGTTACAGTGGCCGCTAAATCAATGTCTGTCAACTGGCAAATTTTCCAAAAGACCTAAATAATAAGATGAATAAAAATGTGTTTAATCATAATTTTCCCGAATAATTTACTCATTCATGACATATTCCAATTTATGAATATGAACAGCTCATGCATGATGCAATGCAATGTGGTTTCGGAAAATTTAAATAATATATCTGAGGAAAACCTAAAAATGTACATAAGCAGCAGCTGAAGAGATTAACAAAGGAATCTAACTATAAGCTGTGCTAAAAAGGGCAAAAATGTGTAGCAAAAACAGAGAGAATGGAGTCCATCTAATGATGTAAAGAAAAAAAAATAGATCCGCT
This sequence comes from Pseudomugil tenellus, assembly GCA_037177515.1. NCBI lineage: Eukaryota > Metazoa > Chordata > Actinopteri > Atheriniformes > Pseudomugilidae > Pseudomugil > Pseudomugil tenellus. Next base: position 17,097,641 of record JBAMHX010000006.1, on the reverse strand, counting down.
AATAAAAGTTGGTCAGCAAACTGAACAATAAACAATGGCTTCATTTCCAATGAAATGGGTGTATCTCAGGATCAGACACACATCCAGTCGTGGTATAATTTCCATTATGGCTCCCATATCGGTAATTTCAAATAAATAAAGAACAAATGTAAATATACTGTTTTTTTTACACATATTTTAAAATAGAAACACATGTCGGTAAATTCCACCAGTTGCTGGTACCGACATAACACATAAACAAACACACATCACAAACTCAATCACACAAAGCAACTCACATCTTTAAGACAACCCATGAAGTTGTTGCTGACTGGAGATCCAGGCAGGTCTGCTGTGTTGGGACTCCCTCCAATGTAGAAGAAGTCATCAGATCCCAGCATGGTGTAATCTTCCTGGGTGTAACCCGTGGTGGTCAAAATACCGTCAACTGAGATGGTCACCTGGTGGGGAAGGGATACCATCGGCCAGAAGAGTTGGGCAAAAATAGAGAGATAGATAGAAACAGACAGAGAATGATAAGAGAAAAGAAATTAGAACAAATCATGTGAGAACCAGGCAGGTGCTTTGCGAGATAATGTGCTTCATTTGAATGGTTGTGGTTGGAGCTGTTCAGACTGAGGGCTGTCACTGTGGAGTGCAGTTGCTATGGGAATGCAAAGCTACCTAAATATAGCTGTGCCGATGGTGTGGAGGTACGAGAATCCTGTTTCAGATAAATAATTGCTTCAGCTGGAGTCGGCGATTACATGAACCCCAAAGGACTTATTCGATTTTGGGTAAGTAGGCGTAATAGTGGATGCTCTCTTGTAAACAGGACAATAAAATAAATGTTAATGGCTGTAAAATTAAAGATGATCACTGAAATTGTAGACATAGAAGACATAGAAAGACATAGAAAATTACAATGCCATCCTTACAGTTTGTGTTGCATTCAAGCTATAAAAATAGCTTTTTTATGACTGCTAGAATGTAATAGAAGTGCCAGGTGGCATCAAGTAACCAGACACCCAGCCAGCATCTGATAGTAAGCACAGAAGTAATGTTTGTCTTTTTGGTTTTTTTTTTGTAATATTTCTCTGTGCTGTTTTTTTTTTAAATCCCGGATATACTAATGAGTTCATGGAGGCAGGCGGCACATGTGTCCACTTATGAATAACACAAAAACCTGTAATTCTTAATATATATAAAATTTAAAAAAGGAAATATAACTTTTCACGTAAGAGATAGTTTTAACTTATTTTTAAATTAATCACAATGTTCAATAAATGTGACTTTAAGGGTAAATAGTTCATCTACTGATTTCGAGCTTAATCACAGCTTAACATGCAGTTATTTTACTATGACTACAGTCATCCCATTAATCTATTATAATTTATGTCATATTAAGTATAGTGGTGGTAGTAATGGCAAACCTTTACCTTTTGGTGGTTTTGGTGACAATTTGCTTACTCTGTGGTTAAAAGTCATGTTCATTCAGAGACTTAGCTAGCATAATTTTCAAATGCATTTTATTTTTGAGGGGTAAAAATGCTAATTCTGTTAATTCTACCTCATCATTTTCAGTCAGAAAAAAACAAACATCTACAGTAAATTAATTGAATTTGTAAAAACATCATTACCCCTTACGTTTGTACCTGACATGATAGCAACTGCACCTCACAGCTCGGTTTCCCCAGCTGACTTTGCATCTCCATGTTTCTTTAGTCATGTTTTAGTTAAACTTTTCAGTACTCCCCTGCTTAGCAGGGCAACTCATTTTTATGTCTGCTGTCAGTGAGAAATATTGGTCAGATGCATCTGTACTAGTATCTTTGTGGGGGGAGATCACGGATGGGAACTATAAGAACGACCAACTCACTTGTCTCAAAGTGACGATAGGAATCTGATGAGCTAAAGAGGAAAAACGATGTTCAGTTTTAAAAACATTCAAAAGTACTTTGGAGAAAAGCAAGCTGCAAACCAGCTCTGACTGGAGCGAAACTCCAACAGAGTTAAGGCTTCTGGGAGAAGATACTTTGGAAATTGCTTATAATGCATATTCCAAGTTAAAATCTACCCTTGACTAGCTGCCAGACACCTATAACTTCCCAGCTAAAACAGGAAATCAGAGCTATACCTGGTGAAAAACCTCTGTGCTTCAAACTCTTAATTGTAAGCACTTTTTAAAATATTAGCTAAAGCAGTTTTGAGTGATGTTTAATGTGATCAGAGGTTAAATCTGAAAAACACTCAAAATGACAGAGACCTTAGAAAAAGCACATGAAATATTCCTGGAAAAAAAGAAAAAAAGAGAAACTCAAATATGCTTTTTTGTTTACTTTAACATGCACATCCACCTCACTGGCAATGTTGCAGCCAGTTGCATCACTGGTCATAGGAGTGAAAGGGAGACGATATAGAAGTTTGCCACATGAAACACTTTTCATGCAGTCAAATGGTTTGCTGTCAGATGCAGGTTGACTTGTTTTTAATTGAATCCCCAAGAGAAAGGTGCCACATTTCTAAAAAAACCATTACTCAGAATGTATGCATGTGCGCTGCATGTGTCATGATCAACAAAACTAAATCTGTTTGGATAAATCCAACTGAGAAACAGCAAGAAAAGTGTATTAAGGAAACATGAAATCACTTTAATTTATTTAACACTTTACTTTTTTCTAGATGGTGTTTTCTAGATTTTCATTTTTATTTTGTAAAGAAAACAAAACTGTCCCTGAGATTTCATTCAGATGTACTTCAGACAACAGGAAACAACACAGATCTTAAGCCAAACGCTGCTGCTGCTTGTATTAGACACTTTCACACAATGCTGAACGGCCTCTAATGGAGGAAGGGTTTCATTTATGGAAAAACACACTTTGTTGTGTGCTTGTTTCTGATTAACTTCCTACTGTAAGCAGACTGATGACTGGATTTTACATGCAGTGCATGATGATGTTATCTCCTCTCTATGGAGTCCTGCTGTGTGCTCAGCTGGGCATATCAGTAGCTCATTGATAATCTCACACTCTCACACATATTGCATTGCTGCTGCTGGCTTCCAATGCGGGTCAACAAAATTCACACTGTGCCGGCAATTACAATAAAAATATTTGCATATGCTGGCCACATTATTAGGAATAAGTGTTTTATTTGTTTGGTAATACAAATATCTATGGAGCAAATCACACCACAGCAACATCAACAACTTGCTGAAGTTCAAACTGGGCATCACAATAAGGAATAAAGAGGATTTAAGCAACTTTGAATGTGGCTTGGTTGTTGGTGAGTATTTACTCACCTGCAGCTGTTTGGACCAGAATTTCTTTGTTAGTTGCATTTCTTTTACCAGTTTTTGCAAAATAAAACCGATATTTTTAACGTTTTCATAAACTTCCACTGAACAGTGTTAAGCGCATTAGCAAATTACGTCCAGCTAGTTATATGCGTGTAACATTATCACAAAGCATTCTCTCTGGGTTTTCTACATGCTACAGCTTTTCTTAGCCATCCTCCCTCATTTCCTTTTCTTAAACCAGTTAAAACGTTGCATTTCCTAATTGTTTACTACGTTCCAATGCCATCTTATCTGGTCACATGACCGGAAATGCAAAAAATGTGTTTCTCTTACACTTTAGTGATAAACTTTAATATCAAAACATCTGAAAACCACCTCATGAGAGTGTAAAACTGTTTTAGCAATATTTGAGAGTTTTTCAAAATGTCGGTGTTTCCATTCTATTGCATTACCTTGTTCCGGTCCCCTTAGGGCTAATGTTACATAGTTTTACCCCCCTCAGCCTACCTGGGTATTATTGTTGAACATGTCCATCCCTTTATGACCACAGTGTAGCGTCAGGATGGATAATGATAATGAATAATGTCAATTCATATAATTTCGAACTGTTTCTTAAACATGATGATGATGTAGTGAAGTACATCATGTACTTTAATTGCCTCCACAGTCACCAGCTCTAAATCTCATGAGGCAGCTTTGGGGTGTGATGGAAGGGAAGATTTCATCATAGATGTGGTAGAAGACAGTATTCTCATCATGGATCTGTTAGAAAGAAATGTTTTTATCATGGATGGGGTGGAACAGGTTAATCTAATCAGCGATAGGGTGGAACTGGAGATTCTAATCGAGGTGTAATGGAAAAGTCTTCATTTGGATGTGATGGAACAGGATATTCTAATTGTAGATGCAGTGAAATGAGAGATTCTCTTTTACGATGCAATGGAACCGAATTTTTTATTGTAGATGTGGTGGAGTGGGACTTTCTCATCATGGATGGGGTGAAACAGGAGATTCTCATTATGATTGTGGTGGAGCGGGACATTCTCATCATGGATGGGATTGTGGTGGAATGGGAGATTCTCATTGTCATGCCCGGTTCCAGCTCCAGACTCTATCAGCCCAATCACCGTCACCTGCCATCAGAGTCATTATCCCTGATCACCTGCACCTGTTCCTGATTCCCTCACTGCCTTATATCCCTCAGCTCACCAGTCATTCCTTGTCAGACATTGAGTTCACACCCATGGTTGTTCCTGGTTCGCCTGCCTTCCCGATCGTCCTGGATATCTCACAGCCTGCCTTCCTGTTCCTCGTCCCTGCAACCCTCCTGGACTCCTCCACCTTCCCTTCTGGTTTCATTTCATCCCTCAGTACCTTCAATAAATCCTGTTCACCTACTTCTGGCTCCGACTTACCTTAATTACACTTGTCATGGATTTGAAGCTGGTAAATGTGCTTCATGTTAATATTGAGGAAAATCTTAGATGATATTTCCAACAATTTGTTAAATCTATGACACCAAGAAATAGGGCAGTTCTAATGGCAAAGGGAGTCCAAACCGGCGAGGTGGACCTAATAAAGTGAACAGTGAGTTTATATGCAGTTTGATTTGCTCTTTTATAGCTGACATGACCATACTGACCACAAGAACCAGAATCCAACTGCGTGAGCTTAGAAATGGTTCTACATCATACCTACCATACATTTACACAATCCTCTATGCAATAAGGGTCTTCACAGCTAATATGCTGATATGTGCTTAATAGAGAGAAACTTTCAAGGAAAGAAATGAGCAAGTTCACAAATGCAAGATACTACAAGCCCACCACCCCTCGTCTGTGGGTGCACTAGACTGAATCCAGGCAGCTTTTTGAGCTTAGACAAAAGTACAAGGAAGCCTTCAAGTTAGTAAGCAACACAGCTGGAAAATAAAAGAAGCAAAAGGAATATGTTTCAAACCTAGTATGTTTGGTGTCCCACACATAAAATAAAATTAGAAAAAAAACAAAGAAAAACTTGTCTTAATTTCTAAATTATGTCTAAATAATAGGAATATTTAGTCTGTATAAGGCCCAAAACTAAACAACGAATGTTGGTGAAACAATGTAAAACTAATTGTCTGTGTAGTCATATAATACAGTAAATACTTATTTTGTGAGCTGCTTGTCAGCTATTCTTCACAATACTATGCCAAAGTTTTGTGTTGGTTTTGCTCAGTTTGTCAACCTTGATATACCTCTTAAAGCTCTGCAAACAGATTGAAGCACACATATAAACAAATATGGACAAAAGTCTTCGTGTGCACAAACTTAAGCATACTATTGAAGTTTGCCTACATTTATATAGTAACATAATTCCTAGCAACCATTCATTTGCACATCTCATCTACTTGTACTTTATATGCTGGCAATGGCTGATCTATACATCAAAACAAAAAGAACAGACCAATCATAGGCCATGAAAGGAAGGCCACAGGCTTACCTTGGAAATCACTTACCTATAACATGTTGACACACATGTTTACCATCATAGATCTTTTGAAAGGGAAAGAAAGCATTTTATTTTAGAGTTAACACAATGCGTTAACATATGAAAAACAACATGTCTTTATGATAAGCTCAGGTTGAGACCAAACAAAAGCAGCTGAAATAATGAGTTCTTATCCAGCAAAATAGGAAACTTTACTTTAGTAGGTGTCTGGCAGTTTGTCAAATCATCTCCCCTGTATGCAAATTAATGCTGAACTAAAATACGACACTTGGCTTATAGCTACATTCTTGTGTTAGTAAAGATTTTTGGGAGGTGTTGGGAAGCTTAGGGCAAGCATCATTTTGGTAAAAGGGGGAAAAAGTTGGAGAAGAGTGTGTTCTTTAGCTGTGTGCCGCAAAGAATTAAAAGGGGTTGGTAGATGAGCGAAATCAGTTAGTATTTTTGTAAGTAAGGGAGAGTCAGACACAAAAATGGTTGTTAGTACAGTTAAAACAGAGGTTTCAGTCCAAACAGTTGATTAGTAACACCGATTCAATCAATTTAGTTGAGGTGATAAACGTATGTGAGGATGTTTTAAGTCCTCTGAGATCAGATTGCACAAATCAGATCCAGATTTCATCTGAATGTGTTATTTCATGTGAGAGTGGTTTGTTTTGGTTTAGAGGTAACAAAATTAATCCATCAAAGTTAACAGGGACACACACAAGCCATGCATTCAAATAGAAAATGATAATGATAGCAGAAGAATTACGGTGAAGGAGAGAAATCCGTTGGAGAAAAATGAAAGAAAATGAGAATTCAAACAATGAATTGTACTTCAAGGCACAGCAAAAATGGGGATGTAAGGGTAAGTCAGTTTAAAGTGCAGGCACTACGACACTAAACAAAATGAGAAATGTATGATAGCAAGCAGTCAGCAGTAAGTTTTATGGTTTATCCAGAATGCAACATTAAAACTCATGAAGTGCAAGAGACTGACAAGTGTTTAAGGAAGGGTAGCATTGAGCTGATGATGAGAGGATGTTAAAGCCAACATAGACATGCAAACAGAGCGCAGGAATACAACCACTGGATACTGTCAGTTTGAGAGAAGAGGAGGGACAAAATGTATTGACAACCACAGATGAGATCAACAGAAATAATCATTTTTTTCTGTTTTTAACAAGAATAGGGAAAATTTAGGGGGGAGAAAAATAGTCTTGTTTCAGTGGATATAGCAACGGATGCTCCAGTCGCAGATATTTTGCTTTTTTATGAGTATTGTACACGTCCACTCGAACTGTTTAATCCTTTTTGGACAAATATGTCAATCGGACCAAGACACAACCACAGAGAGCATCAATAAGGGTATTTTTTAACTTGTGTGTTATGATGGCTTGGGTCGATTGCGTTCTATGCACCTGAAAATCAAATCTTTCTCCCCTTTTTATTTTTTCCCTATTTTTTTCTTTTTGGTTTGATGAAATAATGAGTGAGGTCTTTATTAATTTAAGTAATTTTAAACTAAAAAAAAAGTTAAACAACATAAAGTCAATTAAAAGAATAAAAAAATCAAGGAGTATGACTAACATGTTTCTTGATAATATTAAGACAGTTAATATATGTATGTATATATATATATATATATTATATATGATATATACATAGACATATATTCTAAATGCAGATTCTTTACCAACAAACATGAAGAAAAATTATCTGGAAAGGAAGAGGTAAATTTCTTCATGCAACGGGCGAGGCCAGTAAAGTATATGATACAAAAGTTAGTGTTAGTGTTAGTTTGTGGGGCGAAGGGGGAGTTGTCAAACACACACAGCTTATATTTTATCAGGTAGTTTCCTTATGGGTTTGCTACGATGAGCAAATAGCTTGATAGAACAAGTCCAGTGAAAGCGAGTAAGACTGATTATCAGAGAGGTTAAGCAGTGGAATTTGGCACTGAAGTAAGACTTCTGACAATTATACTTTTCCTTTTAGGATTAATAGATATCTTTTCATTTCAAAACATTTTTTACAATTGTGTTGCTCATTTGTATGTTTTTATAATTTTATTACAAACCGAAGATAGCAAAGAGAAACTGAATCTTTGTTATAAAGGACACCACTGCCTTAAAAAACACTTTGTGTGCAAATGTAAGTAAGGTTCGAGAACTGCTCTATCTGGATAACAAATCAATATAAGACCACTGATAGAATCAAGCCCTCATCTGAGGCCTACTGTATTTTCCAGTGAGGACTTAAACCACTAAACCAGATGTGGTAAATACTCCTCGGGGCACTGGAAATCATAACCGATTACTGGTGCTGAACAGGTGTAGGTGAGGCTGGATGGCTAGGATGTCTCTCAGGATCATTAAGTGACAACTTCAAAGCGTAAAAAGAAAAGCTGAAATGAAAAAGTTTTAGATGTCAGTGTAATTAACTGCATATTGTGAGAAAAACGGGCAACCCAGCTGTCTCCAACAGAATAGTGAACAATCTGGAGGATCCTAGCAGCCGTGGAGATCATCAGCAGGTTTGCTCTCATGACCATGAGGAATGGGACGGTAATGGTCAGATTCTTGTGCAGTGTGAGCTGAAACAGGACCCACCTGGCTGAAGCCTAGACTATTGTTGAACTAGCAGAAAACACACCAATGTGCCTGATAGCAGCAGCTAATAAAGGACAGCTTTGCCCCATACTGATGCACAGAGCACTAAAGATGTGTGAGTTTGGGTTGATATGTTTAAGAGGTTTCCCATTTGCCACTGAGCAATCTGAATTTTTTATAAATGTAGTGCTCAGTATGACCTTATTTGTCTGCTATTACACACTTTTTGGGTATTATAGCTCTTTTTTTCCAGTCTGAAAACTTCTGAGCAAAAACAAAGCAATGACTGAGCTACTGCAGAGAAATCCTACTGCCGCTCATGACAATGAAAACTTGGTTCATTTGGAGATCAGTGAAAAGAGAGAAAATAAACAAACCAAAGTGGAAATGTTGTCCTTCAGTGGCTCTCAGCCTTTTTTAAACCATGACTCTTAAGACAACATACACTGCTCTTTAACCTCTCCCTCATCTGATGACTGAATGATTAATTGTGTGATATATCAAATGGGTCATCCTCTCAATGTAAAGTGAAAACTCTTTATAAATAATTTGGTTCATTGCTGTGACAAAGCATCTACATTCGCCAAGATTAGCTGCAGCCCACTGGTGGACACTGTTTGCACTATTTTAATTATTTGGGCATATTGCAGAATAATAAATAGTCATTGTATAAAACATTGTTGTATTTAGCTAATTTATTTTTCTTCTTTGGAAAAATATTTTTCTTTTTATGTCAGTTTTTAAACTACCAAAGAAAGACTTCCGATAAAATAAGTTACATTTTTTGGGGTTTGGCTTTAAAGGGTTACATTTTTAATTATTAAAATTCTACATTTTTTGACAAAGCTGGGCTGTACTTCTTACTTTTTACAGTTATGTGGCAACTGCTAAAATTATTACACAATCACTATGGGGGCCCCACAGTTTGAACACCACTGTTGTAAATGGTATGTCCCTAAAATAAGAGTGTTGTCTCGTCTCCATCCCTTAACCTACTATCAACACTCTGACTTTACATCAAGTCCAATTGGTCCCTAAACCACTCTTAGCGCTTATTCACATATCCCAGCTTGCAATTTATCTAATTTCTGAGAATGTGCACAAACAGACATAGAATGTGCAAGTTTGCCTGAAAAAAACAGCATATGTGGAAACAAAGTGTGTATTTTTCCAGCCTTAGTGGCCTACAGTATTATGGGGGAAGATTTTTTTCAGCTGTATTGAAATAACAGCATTTTGTTGTTTTTACTTTCTTTCACTGGAATGGTTTTAGGATTAGTTCACTTTAGTGTCCTGTGTATGTTCAACTTGAAGGGGTCTAACGAAAGAAAAAATAAAAGAAGGTAACAGGAGGGGAAGTGGGGACAGGTAATACTTTAAAGTACTATAAATTAAAATTATTACAATTTCTTGCATCATGGTTCTTTATTTCTTCATATGGATAGTGTTTCAAGTATAAAAAATTAGAACAGAAACAAAATAAGAAAAAAATATAAAAAGCAAAACAAAATAAAAGGTAAAATATACAGTTAAATGTTTTTTGGATAGACCTCTTTGGATGAAAACAGTAAGTCTCAGAAAAGGGAAATTAGATGGCAGTAAAAAGCAATTACATATAAATATATAGAGAGAGGGCTAAAAAAACAGAAAGGTGGAGTTTTTGGCTACCTTGGAATTGATGGAGGATTGTACTTTCAGTTAAGCAAACAGAATAGAAAGAGGTAACGGAAAACCCAGGGCAAACCAAAGTGTAAGACAATTAGAATGATATCTACCATATAATGCAGTTTGTTTACCATAGCGTGTCCAATGCCTGCGTGCTTCAGGAGAAAACAGGAGGAGGAAAAAGAAAAAATAATGATAAACCTTAAAAAACTCAAGAAAACATACTTCAACCCCAAAAAAGAGGGAAAATGAAATATTGCCTTTAGGAAAAGCAGCTTGTTTTTTTTTAACCGACGATCTGACTGTGAAAAAAGAAAAAAAATCTTTTCTCTTTATCGCTTCTTATAAAACATCCAAATAAAGAAATAAAGAAAGCAATTGTAAGCCTCTATTGGATTTTTCAAGGGTCTTTAAAATAGAAAGTAAACCAAATGAAAGCAAAAAGAAAAGGGATAACAGTACATTTGTTAGTATGTAAGTCGCAAGTTAAGTAGAGAAAACAGATGGTACACATTCCGTGAATGACACAGTGTTAGTTGTCATAAATTATAAAAGGTAAGGGAAAAGAAAATTCACTAATGAAAAGAATCAAACTGGAAAAACTCAGAAGCTTGTTAGTAAGAAAGACAGGCGTTAGCAAATCAACTTCCAGGTGAGGGAAGGTGGACGTTTGAATTGGTTTGATGAGATGGTTATTTTGAGGGGAGGAGGGAGTGAGGGAAGAGGATGTACAATAGTATTAGTAATCTCTGACACTTTAATCTGGCCAGCGGGATATCTGTCGGTAGTGTCTAGTTTCTCTCCATGTGGCACGGCTAATCATTTTGGATCAATTAAAGTGATGCAATAATCATAGACAGTGGTTACTACAGTATATTACATACAAGAGGAAACAAACAAAATATAGACAATATTTCTATTAAAATAGTCAATTATGGTAAAATTCTGTAGTCCTTTCAGAGTGTAGGGATGTGACAACATTTTGGACAACAGATTTTATTTAGACTGTTCTTGAAAAGAAACACTGATGAAGTAAGTAAAGACTTGTCTTGGAAACTTCTGGTCTTCACAACATCCTGAAAGAGAAGAAAACTGTACATTTATTGCTGCTCCCCAAAACGCAATGGTTTCTGTTTGCTGAGGGAGAAAAGATCCGAAGGTGAGGCTGAAGATGAAGGACATGATGGCACGATCACCTGAACATTCAGTGATGGAATATGAGCTAACAAAATGTCTCAGTGTAATCATCTACTGAAATCATTGCATTTTGTTTTTATCTACATATTACAGAGGGTCTCAACTTTTTTGCAATTCAGTCGCATCTTTTGCATGAAACTAAACTATATGTGAAGCATTGGGAGCTCCAACTGAGTGTGGTGAGACAGCTCCCAACCAGGTGTCAGCAGTTGGTGCTAGTCTCCCAATCAATCACAGGTTGATTGGTTTGGAATAAAGGCAGTGGTTGCACACAGTAGTGTCATTCAGAGCTCCACTGAGTGCATCCCTTTACAAGTGATTTCTGGTGCTGCTGTTATAAGAGGGAAAGAGCATCAAACTTCTCCTTTGGTGTGGGTGACAGGGAAGGTATGATTTGTAGGGATGCTGAAAATGAAGCCTCATGAAACATTGGTCACGTTTACATGAGTTTAAATTCCTCTTCAGTTCAAAATAAAAGTTAATTCTGCTTTAAAAATATGAAAATGACACACCTATTAGGTACACACCTAATTCCGGATACAACAATAACAATATGGATGGAGAACAATAATTAGGAATTAAAATTAATTCTGAAGTAAGTGGCTGGTTTATTCTCATTTGAAAGCCAAATTAATTAATTTCTGGCAACTAAACTTTCAATTTGCTCTAAGTTAATCCCGGTCGTTCTCCGCATTGTTACCTTCTGTTTCAACATGATGTTGTTTTCCACGTACAAGAAGCAGGAAGGGGTTTGTGTATTTCAAGTATGTATAAGTATGTCACTTCCGCCATCACCTGCAGATTAAACATATTTCTATGTAAACCTGGATTCTAAATTAATATTTTCATTTAAACTCAATGAAGAATACTTTCATTTGAAAATATTTAATTCAGAATGAATAATTCTGGAATTTTTCCTTCCGAATTAAAACACATAAAATTACCATATTTATTGAATAAGTTTGACACAAATGCCTGGAAATGGCTCACTGTGTTGAACATTTGACACTTCAAAAGAGCTCCATCTGCTGGCTGAGGGCATGTGAAGCATCATCAGTGCACATCTGTCATCCCTGTGCCAATTTTGACTGTTTAAAAAAATGATACATTGTCTACTACAACTAAATATCTGGTTCTTTCTCAATGTAAATTATAAGAAGGGGTGTTTGGTAACACAGACTTATGGTGTAAATTAATATTTACCAATCTGAAACAACAGTGATAATCTACTCACAGCTACAACTAGGAGGGTCTGGGAGGGCACAAGTGCTGGTGCAACAGGGACAGTGACATGTAAGCGTCTTGTGCAGATGTTGCATTCCCAGTAAAGTTGCAGTTGACAGGATATAAATAATTTCTATATGACACCTTGTGTGTAAAAAGTATATTATCTGGTATATTTATCCATTTTTAAGATGTTTTTCAGAAGTTTTGCTGGCACTCTACTCTGACACTTTGTATGAAAACTGACTTGCTTGTCACGCATTGGTTTGAAGAACTGGTGGTGATACTTGGCCTTCACTATCATGTTTTTGGTGAAGTAATTTCCAAATGACAGATCCAAAGTCGTATAACAAAACAATGACACTAATTCAAAGTTGCCAGGCGTGAGTTACACATTTATGCTGCAGCTATGCTGTTTGTTAACTTTATTTAGTTTCCCATCTTAAACATAACATTTCAGAGAAGCAGAAAACAAACAGTTTTAAGTTCATCTTGGTCCATTTGCTTGAGGTAGTCTATAGGCCGGTTCAGTACTGTGCAGAACTAAAGGTAAGTACATGTGTGGGATCGGTGTTTGTACATGTGTGGGAGCTGAATGTAAGTGGTGACCATAAACAAAGTCCTCCCCATGAGGCTAAATGGCCAATTTGAAATTTCATGCACACCCACTCTTTGATCCTGGGTCACAGTAAAGTGCTGTCACCACTCACCCACTTTGTCTAATGATGCCTCTCAATCCATTAATTAGGAGAGAAAGATTCAGTGGTAGGCGTGAATTTGCATATTAGAACTGCATTGTGCTCCCATGTCTGTAAGCTAACAGAAGAAATAGAATAAAAAAACATATCAGCATAAAGAATGGAAATAAAAAAAGGTTTGAAAAGTACAAACCTGGCTGTTATATCCATAAAAGGAAGACACTGTCATCTGGGTAGATGGTCATCGATGGTCTTTGATACTAATGGGAATTAATGAAACATCGCTACATGTAACCTTTAGTTCCTAACAGTTAATGTGGTTTTAAACACATCTCCGTCAGTTTTCTGATTCAGCAGTTCAGAAATAAAAGTATACATCTCTCAAAAACTGCAGATAACTTCTAAATGACATGATTTTGTAATTGAAATGTTTTTTTGAAAAATAATAAAAGTGAAAGACTGTTAGAGTTGTCATCTTAAGGGCAGGATAGCTGGGTTAACTTGGTCCTTCACGGAGGAAAAAGACACCCACTGCTTCATCGGTGCTGTTAAACAGGAGCAGAAAGGGCTCAACTTCCTTCTTTATTTATACTTTTCAAGCACACACAACTGTGACGTCAGCATAAGAGCACACATGCACAACCTTTTTTCACATAAGTCAACAGACTAAATGCACTGTGAGACAAGAAGCGATGCAATAAAGTAAATGTGTAAAAGACTGAGAAATGCAGCGATTGTACAGGTTTTTACTTCAGGCTTGAAAACTGTAAGTACTGCTGGAAAGTGCTATGTTGTCAAGATCAATCATGCAGAAAATTAAACTTTTGTTTCACTTTTGCTCCCAAACAGCAGACAGGATGGCCGCTTATCAAGCTGCTGTAAAAGGGTTTCTGTCATAATTTGCCCGTTAAGCGGTGCGAGAAGAGGTGTGTGCAGAACTACTGCAGGCTGGAAACAGTGGACAAAGGTATAAAATGCTATCAGAGAACGATAAGTGAACCCAATGCGGAATCTGATTACCAGGAAGGTTTTTGAGCATGTCGTCACACTTTTCTATCTTTACTCTTTAGTCTCATTTTATAAATATATGAGAATATTATTGTCATTAACTTCCATCCATTTCTTAACCCCTTCATCCAGTTCAGAGTCGCGGGTAGCTGGAGCCTATCCCAGCAGTCATCAGGCGAGACCTGGGCAGTCCCTGGACAGTTCACCAGCTGTCATTAACTTGCGTTTTTCTATTTCAGTGTAATCCTGGCTCAGAGTAATTGTACTCTGCAGTCCTGTCCTTTCTGGATCTGTTGGGCCTTTTCCGCTCCATTTCCACCCAATCCTGCTCAGGGTGTGGATTAAATCAACAAGGTTCTACTCAATTTGTTGCTTTTATTAACTTAGACAATCATTTTCTATGAATTGGTTTATTTTAAATAGCTAAAATCAATCAGGCTAATGTTATTGATTTGTGTTAAATGAATGATAACTGAACTACAGTAAATTGAATTGTATAGAGCTGTGTCTGTAAAAGTGCTCCGAGATGCCTTTATTATGACTTGATGCTATAAAAAATACAGCTACATTCATTGTAAATGTATTGATTCGACATTCAAATGTTATGGGTTAAATATAGGGCTTTGGTAAAACAGTGTAAGGTACAAGTGTGTGGGAGTTATCCTGGAGTATCAACACATGAATCCAGCTGGGATTTTAGTAAAGTTCTGTTCATTAACATCCAACTTGCATGTCGACCAGGGTTCAGCTATTTAGTCCAGAGAGTGAACATTCACAGTGCTCCAAATGCAGCGTAATATCCCTGGAAGTGGAATAAAGTTCATTTAAAAAGAATCAAACACCATCATGGTGAGTGCATCCTCAATTTCCTGTACTAATTTTAGCATCAAACCAAATATGCTGCTGTTCGCCTCTCTGTAAGTGATCCTTAGGGAAATTGGATGCTGATTTTACTAATGAAGGATGAAACTGTCCAACTAGCAAACCAAGCGTATGCTGCATCTGTATCTGTTTGTGAGAAATAGTTTTATGTTAAGCAGCAGAATACAAAAAAGGAAAAAGTGACAAAGTGACTGTGAGCTAATTAAAATCCTGTGTGCATTGCAGCCATCTTTGTTTTTGTAGGTGTTAAAAGAGTTCCTGCCGTTATGTCAACATGTACAGGATGCCTGCGAGTTGTCATAAAATGCATAATGATGTTTAACTGAGTTGCTGATCTTTTTCACACCCATCATGACAGCCATTACTGAACTGCGGCCACCAGTGAATAAGCTGAATAAATATTTAATGCCAGAGCTGTGAAAATGATCAATGGATAGTGCAGCGGAGCCAAGATTTCCAGGCCGGATAATTTATCATTGTAAGTGAGAAAGTTTAGAGACTGATGACCATCCTCCAGTAAATCTCCAAGCTGAAATTAGAAATAAAATAAGACATTGCTTTTGTAACATGGGGTGAAGGGAGTGAGCGAATCTGTGCTGTCTGTCATCAGGTGAAAACTTTACAATCTGGATTTATGATTAGTGACACGTAATGATTCAGTCTGTGGGTGTGAGTTCGAGTGTGGCCATCCATTGCACATGCACACGCCTGGCTGGGTATTTCTGCATTCGTGGTGAATCAGGCAGCTTCGCTGTAACACATTTTCTGAGTGACCCTGTCAGACGACGCACAGCTGGGCTGCCATTCAGAACGGCTCTTTCAGGTACATTTGGTTCCCTGTCCGTTGCAATCATCCAACATTCAGTCCAGTCCGCCTCTCTCCAAGTTTGGCTGCGGGTAATGGAATCTGGCAGACATGCTCCAGGTGCAAATATAAATGTCACTGCGTTTACGGTGGAGAGAAGTCTGCAAACAAACAGTGGGAGGGTGTGTGTTTCTGTAGAGCCATGAGAGTGTGATAGAGGGTGTGCATGGAAATTGCAGCAGATCATCATGGCTGATGCACCGTACTCTCTTTCCCATCCTGCAAATGTTAAGTCTGTTTTTAATATCACATCCGACTCTTTTTCTTAAAATTTCATTTGCATATAAAGAAGGAAAATGATGGTGTGTTAAACGTACTCCCAGTAACCCCAATTGCTGAGGCTACAATCTTCATTTAGGCTGTTTTCTTGATGATATGTTAAATGATTTTGAGAATGTCGTTGTATCCGTGTGTGTCCTCTTTCAGCCGTGCTGTGGAGTACTGTCATTTCAGAATTTAAGCTAACTTGGGGACAACAAAGGTTAACTTTTTGGCTAATGTCTATTTTCAGCTCTTAACTCTTAACACTATTCAGTTTTTGAGTGCACAGCAGCTGAACATGAATATGCATATTTAAGAGAAAGTAGATGCAGCTGTTTCTTGCTGTTTAGTGTTTAGATTTTGTATGAGCCAGTGAAAATCTGAAAAGTTGTTTAGCTTAAGCTTAAGTGAAGCAAACACAAGGGAAGAAGAGAGGTGTGTTTCCATCAAAACAGCTAAATGGGGGAAACTGACTCATGAGAAAAGCATGAGCAGTCCAGGTGTTCAGAGTTTGTTGTTTATCCCCTGAATTACAATGATAAGATGTCACTTTACTGTCAACACTCTGTGCAAATAGTGAATTATGTTGTTGCAAATAATGCAATATAATGGTGACATTTTCTGTATGAGATGCCACAAACATATCGTTTCCCAGATAGCAGAGGGAGAATAAGAATCAATGATAACATGAAACATCACTGACTGTCACAGAAGAGAAGATATTACCTCAAGTTGTTGCTTTTTGTTTTTGTGTAGCTATCCTGGTTGCAGTCCTGACATGGTCAAGATTACATGCTGAAATTTAAACTGATCATTGCCATGAAAGAATCTCTCCATTGTGCATTGGATCAACAGCCCAACAGCTGATTGTTTTCTAAAGGTCTCAAATATATAAACAAATATATATTTGCTTGTCCCATTCTTGTCCCAGTAGTACCAATGTGAAATGGTTTGACTAACCCAGCCTTCATGAGTGCTGTTACTGACCATATCCATCCCTTTAGAAGCACGTGTAGCATCTTCTGATGGATACTTCCAGCAGGATAATGCATCATGTCACAAGCTTAAAGCATCTCCAACATGACTGTGGCCTCCACAATTACCAGATCTCAGTTAATGGAGCAGCTTTGGGATTAGGTGAAACAAGATATTATCTCCCAGTGAGAATTCCTAACTGGATGTCCAGCTGACAAATCTGCAACAACTGTATAATGCTATCTGGTCAATATGGAGTAAAATAGTAGAGTAATGTTGGTTAACAAACACCTTGTTAAATCGATACCACCATGAAGTAAAGGTGTTTTTACAGGAAAAGGAGATGCAACCTGATATAATTTAAATAAATCAAGTAAAATGCACGGTGGCGAGGTGGTTAGCGCTGTAGCCTCACAGCAAGCAGGTTGCCGGTTTGATACCCTGCTCGGGCGGTGGCCTATCTGTGTGGAGTTTGCATGTTCTCCCCGTGTTGGCGTGGGTTCTCACCGGGTTCTCCGGCTTCCTCCCACAGTCCAAAGACATGCACTGTGGGGATAGGCTGATTAGAGACTCTAAATGGCCCTTAGGTATGAGTGAGTGTGTGTGTGGATGGTTGTTTGTCTATATATGTGGCCCTGTGATGGACTGGCGACCTGTCTGGGGTGTACCCCGCCTCTCGCCTTGTGGAGCTGGGGTGGGTTTCGGCCCCCCGCGACCCCGTTCGGGAATAAGCGGTAGAAAATGGATGGATGGAAGTAAAATTGGCTGTAAATGTGAATATTTTAATATATAACTGACCATATTTAGTGTAATAAACATATAAAAATGTATGTTATATTTACTTTGGAAACATTTGGGAATTTTGATGATGTATGAAAGAGGGCACACAAATCAATGTCACTTTAAGCATTTTCTTTAAAGAAATGTGTACTTTTTCACTCTATTCTCTGCATTACATTCCCACAGAAAAAACTCCCATGTTTTAATATCTTTATTCATTTTTCATTCCAGTTAATTCATTCCATTTTTTTCTTAACAGCTGATGCATTACCTATCTAGATAGTCTTATAATCAGTTCTTTGTTCCTGTCTGAGTTATTTTCCTTTTTATTTATTTACTCTGTTGATTTTTTTCATGCTCTTCTACAATCTGTCCCGACCTCTTCTTCTTTTCTGTCTCACTGACATTTTATCACCTGGTCCCTTCTACCTGTTTGAATGTGCTAATGGCACAGAGATTTGTTATCTGATTACAGGTCTGCGACGGCAGGGGGATGAATAAACATGAAAGTAATGGAGCAGGTAGTGGCAAATGAGGGTGATGAGCAAGTAAATGACACAGGCAGATATGGTAATTCTGCAAAAATATGATGCAAATGAGTTTTTTTTTATCTTTTAAAATGCACAGTATCAGTCAGTTGATTTCAATGTCAGCATTGAAATCAACTGAATAGACTAGTGTTTCAGTACAGGGTCTTTAGGACTCAACCTGTAAGCAGCATATGGAATGAGACGTAAATGAGAAAAAAAAATCCTAAATGCACATTCTCCCACACATAGATGACGATTTTGCTCCTATTTCCTTGTAGTATGGTTAGAGCACATTACTGTAGGAATACTTAAAATGTCATTGACAGTCAAATTGAGAAAGGATTACAGGGGTGTTAGTGTGCCATTATGTTCATCAAACAAATCCACTACCCATCCTTGTCTTGAATAGCAAATACCATCACGAGAGAGTGTGTTCAAAGAATATTGAAATAACGTAACTTTGGCCAAAAGAGTCTACATTTATTTATATATTTAAAAAAAAAACAACATTTTAATGACCTTGTTGAGATCCAAACTTGTAAATAAGAGCTTATACATGAGCATATTGGGGATCAGTAAGTCTCTTTCTCCTTTTTTGTTGCACTTCTCAGTGCAAGGAACAAGATGTGAAGCATCAAAAGATTTATTCCTGTTGAATCAGGAGATCACTTTATCAATATTATCGCAGTGTTTAACTGGAGGACATCTCTGAACGGAAGGGGTTAACACAGAACCGCAGTCAGGGATGATTCACTACCCGACGGCGGAGCAGACTCCGTTGCTAAGTGACAAATTGCTACTGAGAATGGAAGCGAGAGATAAGTGACAATGAGACGGAGAACAGAGAGGGGAGGGGAGGACGTGCAGCAGGAGAAATGATTGGCTCTGTCTTAGGAACTCTGACTGCTTTTGGGGGAGGGTTGGCAGAAAGGGGAGCGAGTCGATGGATGGATGGATAGACAGGTAGACAGAAAAGGCTCAAGTGGGTGGAGTAGGAATGGAGGTAATTGTCACTGATCATGCAGAAATGGATGACAAAGCATTGAACGTCAAAGAGGGACAGAGAGAAAAGAGGAAAGAGAAGGGGAGTGCCCAGACATTCACTACTGAAATGAAGAGGGAGGGATAACATTTCTGACTCCGTCCCTTGCATGAAACAGATGGTAAAAGTGATTATTTCTGTTATGCGCTCAACGATGGGACTCTTGAATACGGCCATGCTTTCAGCAGTTACATCACAGGGACTGAATGATAAATGAAGAGTATTAAATACTCAGACAGATCTGAAAAATTCTCATTCTCAAGAGGAATGAGATCACACAGCATGTAAAAAATCTTTTATCGCCAAGGACATGTAAGATTGTGGACCGAGTCCCTCCAGCTCTGTCATTAAACAGAAAGAGACCAGTGACAAGAACACTCGAACTGTTGCTACAGAGGATTACAAAACACCTCTGAAGAGGAATTTCAGACAGTCAGCTTTTTTCACTGCCAAGACTTATCAGAGATTCTAACACATCAGAGACAATCAAATGTTTGGATACCCATCGTAAGATCATTCCCGATCCATGCTATAGGTTTCTTTTTTTTTTAAGTTATTTTATGTATATTTATGGGACATGCTACAAAATACACAAAGAGTTGGTTTAATGTTTTAAAATGACTGTCATCAGACATGTCCTGGGACTTGAGATTAAAATGAACCAATTAGCTTAACTGGTACTTCTAGAGAAAAGTTTATCAATGTTCACAGTCCCTGTAATTATGATTGATAAATAAATAAATAAAGCCATGAAATGATTCTCCTTGATGACATTTTAATGAGTCACAGCAACTGAGTTGTGACAGACTTTCATTTTCAAATCCAATTTTTACTTTATTTTTTTTAACTATAATGTCTAGTTTTAATCAAAAGCTGTTTCCACCCATTGACTCTCTTTATATAACAACTATTGTGACAGGATGTGTAGACTATGTGAGAAAGCTGATGTGTGCCGAAAGTAATTAAATACAGCAATAAAAGTAAGAAAGTTTGTGTTGCCCTGTTGCAAAGCCTGTTTATTTCCCTTTAAATTGATCCACGGCTGTACAGATAACGTATCTGAGAGTTGATCAGCAGAGCTGCATATGGTAAAAACTTGCCAAACTTCTCTGCCAAACAGCTGATTCTGCTGTTGACTTTCGTTTGGTGTCGTTTATTGCAGTGAGGTATGGGAGATGGAAGTCTGGAAAAAAAACATTGGCAACATAAAAAAATCTTAATTCAACAAACTATAGCCCCAGTAGAACCAAACACACTACTACTCATCACCAATGCATTTCCTTACAAATGTGACCAAATTTAAATGCCTAAATAGACTTTCTAACAGTACAACATTTATTTAAAATACACTGCTACATCAAAGAAATAATCCACAAGACACAAATTTCCTTTATTATTATGCTTTAGTTTAGTTTAGTTTTAGCTATGAGTGAGCGTATGTTTAATATTTTTCTTTATTTTTGTTGTTTATTATTGACTGTGACAACCGTTAAAAAACAACATCTTCCAACTGCACACTGCTATTGTTCTTATTTAAAGTGGCTACTGCCTTTGTGTTACAGATTAGACTTCTCAATGTGAACTTTATGAACTCTGTCCCGATAGAGATCTGTGCCAACTGAACTGTGGACTGCCACTTGCACGCTATGGCCACACATTCTCGATTAATGCAAGAGAATATGTCAGCATTTGTTTGTTCCAGTCATAAATCACATAGTTACTTGGAAACAGAACTGCACATGGAAAAAGAGATGGCAAAGGAAGAAAAGGCAGATAAGGCTGCTGATAAAAGAATGAACAAGATAAAGGGTTATAGCAAAATTCAAGGAAGCCTTATTGGCCATCTGCTTCTAGACCCAGATTCACTAAATATAGCATTTGAATGAAGCAGTCTACCAGAAGCAGATGATCAAGCAAACCTTTGACCTGCTATATGGCCTTAGTAAGGACTGTTGAGCCTAAAGTGAGATTTCAGAGTGAATCCTATGCAATTAAGGCAAGCAAAAAACCTTTGTTTATGTCTTTCACTGTTACAACCTTAGCCTACTGGTCTACAGACCTTAGAAACAAATCGTGAGTGTCCAGCACACGCAGATGATTGGCTGATGTTCCTCATCTCCACCTGCATCACCGCAATTCTTGATTGGTAGGCTCCTTTCCTGGATGTTCCACCATTGGCCTTCTCACCAGACATTTTACTAAGTAAATATCATCGTCACCATCCTTCAGGGCAGCTGTGTCTGATCATGACACAGTTTGCCACCTTGCTGCCTGGGCTATGGGTTTGTCCATGTTTGCGGTAGGTCATAACCTCCAAACACCTCCCTATTTATGTGAAGGCACACTAATCTTAAGTAAAAAAGCCTGGGTTCAGTTAGTGAGTTAATAATAAGCTTCGAAGTAGAACTTGTCCAGATCCTGATTGTCTGGGTAAGTTAAAACAGGTATTGGAAAGAAATGCCGGGTATGTTCATCACGCTTTGTAATAGAGGCCTCTGATTATCTTTGCTGTGTTCATTGCAATGTTCCTGGTTTTCCTATTTAACATATGAACTTTGGCTATTTTTATTAATACTTGAATAATATGTACACTACCTGGCTAAAGGAAAAGCCACACAATCTACTACTTTGTTCGACCTCCTTTATCTTCCTTTATCTTCTATATTCTGTGTCATTGTTTTAACAAGCTTCTGCAATGTAACAAGATTCACTTCCATTCGGAGTTGCACTTTTCATCGAGAGCTTTTATTGAGGATGGAAGAGTCTGACCAGTGCATAAAGTCTTGTCCAGCACATCAAAGATTTTCATTGGGATTTAGGTCTGGACTCTGTGGTGGCCAATTCATGTGTCAAAATGATGTGTCCTGTTCCTGAACCACTCTTTCACAATCTGAACTCCCATGAATCCTGGTGTTGTCATATTGGAATATGACCATGTCATCAGGGAAAAGGAATACCCTGCTCATTAAGTATATTGAATTCTGATCTCATTCTTTGGAAGCAAAATTGTGCTGATCCAAGACCTTATGAATTGCAGCAATTCCGGATCATAGATTACTCCCATAGGCTGTACGGTGGCCAATTTTCCCAGTTTACCTTAACTGACTGGTGTATTAGCTATGATTAAACTGCTTAGTACCAATCCATGGAATTCCTTTTACATGGTTCATTTGCAAATCTTCTTTCATTTACATTTGCACAGTTATATTTTGTCCATTTGCCTTCAGCCAATGTTTACGTGTTCACCATTACAATGTTTGGGTTTTATTACCTCCGCCAAGTAAGTTATGTTGTCGCCGGCGTATATCTGTGTGTCTGTCTGTGTACAACATAACTGAAAAAATTATGGACAGGATCTCGTGAAATATGTTTATTACATTAAATGTGGTCATTTATCTATCTATCTAAATTGTAAGACGCATCTTTCCACATGGTCACTTACAAAATGAGAAACTACTTTTTACCTCATTTGGGGTTAAATAACTGATTGCCAGGTAAAAGATAATCACCCATCTACTTGGAGGCTTCTAACAATCCCACATCCATCTATTTGTTTACATTTATCCAATTTATCAATTTATTATTTAATACCCTACAGTTAATTTTGGATATATTTTAACTAATGATTGTAAGTAGTTATTATGACTGATGTAAATGGACAAATGAATAAATACTAAAATAATCTTGCTATATCTGGAAACTTACTCAACTCTGATAAATGATTGTGTCTTTCTAGTAAAGGATTACAGTAATAAATCGGTGATAATGTTCCACAAGCTCCCTGAGAGAAGTAGACTTGTCCAGAAAGCAGAAATAACTTCTCTGGAATGACATGCATGAGCAATCAGTTATAGAAAATGACATGTATACATTGTCCTGCAGGGATTGTGAGAAAATCAATACTGAATTTGAAAAGAAGAAAATCCTTACATGTGCCGTGGCTGCAGTTTTATTTAAGCTGAACGCGGTCTGAATCAGGATGTTGACTGAAAGTCCATGATAAGGGTTGATGTGTCATTTTGTTCTTGATTTTTGACCAATTTGCCCAACTAGTTCCTTTTTTATTGCAGCTGTGCATCCGATATATCATCTCTGACACACCTGGCATGGGGATTAAAATGTTTGGCTCTGGCTCTTTTTTCTTTATGGTGTGTTAAAAACAATGTGTGTATAAGTCCTGTGGAGGAGAACGATCACAGAACCAAACCCTACCAGACGTCAATGATGGTAAATCATGTCAAGAGAAGAAGAGGGAGAAAGAGAGGGTGAAGGAAGGACGCATGCCTTGCTGTTTATGCCAACTGATGTGCATAGTGATTGGTGCTCATCGTGTGTTGGGATGTGTGTGTGGTGGGCAGGGACTTGCACTGATAAAAGGTCAAGACAAGTTTGCCTTCCTGCCAGTCAAACGTATACCACAAGGATTAGCTTAACCCAAAAGCCAGTCTTTTATTCACATTTGCAGTGCTGCTAGATACCACCAAGGGGAGCTCTGCAGCTGTGATCATTTCCCGGACACTCCTCCCTCCACCTCCCTCTTCTCCGCAGAGTCCCTATCACCTCGCCTAATTCTGTCTGCTTCATTTTATCCCACACAAAGCTGACATATTCATAGGCTTTTTTCAGCAAAAGTGAATATACATGTAGAGGAAGAGAGCTCACGGGCTTACTTGTTTTGGATCTTACTGATGCAGGGGTAGATATGGACGGCACTGCAAGAGACATTTAGAAATATACAGAATGGGTGAGACACTGGAGACCAGTGGGGCTGTTCCATAACCTCAGCTGATATCCAGCACTTTTTCTTGGAAACTGCCAGCTATCTTAAAGTCATCACATTGCCTCCTGTGGCCAGATAGAGTCGTTTTGTCTGCACTTGTCCATTTTTGCTTGCATGTAAAAAATGGAAACCAGTTCTTGTTTATCAGCTGCCAATGTACACAGGCAAATGATTGACATTCAGAAGGGATGAAAAACAGAAGCTGTGAAGACATACCAAAAAAATGCTGAATGACCACTTAAGCCAAGCTTCCAAATAAAGAATCTCTGTGTAAAAGCAATATCCGTACCAACATAAATGAACAAGCCTAGAGCCTGGCGCGTGTTTTTGTTTCATACTGAAACATCTAAGGACCTATTTCTTTCTCTTGTGCGGTTGTGTAAGAAGGTGGATCTTTGTTTAACTATTTGTTTCGCTATTTAACACTGTATGCTGAGTACTGTTATTAAGAGGCCAATTTAAGAGATATGAGCTCAAAATATAAAAAAACAATAATAATTTGAGGTTACAAACCTTGTCCACAAATGACTAATATCAAAATAGTTTGAGCTGTCTCTGTGCTTTATTGGCCTAAGGGAATTTTATTAAAAATTTATTACAAATATTTTCTTTTTTGATATATATTTCTAGCATGTAAATGCAGCATGCATCAGAACTAATTCTTTATAAAAGCCTACTGTTTCTGATTGTCCACCATTCTATTAGATACAGCTCAGATAATATGAAGAGGCATTACAGTGATCAAGCCATGATGTTATCTATACAAGTGTCTCGGAAATTGTCAGTTTTGGTTATTTGTAGGAGACTACTATGTTTTAAAGTAGTTAAATAAAGTTAAAAAGTAAAACTGATACAAATAGGAATTCAATTTAAACCTTATAGATGTTAATAAAGACCCTTTCATAATGGTCAATGATGTACCAATATTCTCCAATTAAATATATTCTTGCTACTGAGATGTTTTAGTCAACAACAGAGGAGAGTATTAATAAGAAGTTTTTTATATTAGTTAAGTCCGTAATCTCTGGTCAAAGTCCAGGAAAAAAGGCCTAAAAAGATTCACTTAAAGTCACGTATGACTTGCTCTATAACAAAGTTAACCTGTGGATATGTGAACCTCAGAGGATGTGTTCCCAGATAAAATATGTTGTTGCTGTTGCTTTGCTTGAATAAATTACTCAGAAACAAAGAAAAATGTAACATTTATATAATTAATAGCACCATGCTAATAAGAATTCAATGTACACATATGTAATGGATCACTTTCATAAACAAACACAGGGATTTTTACACTATAAAAACCACTAAAGCACTAAATATGCCTTTTCTCTTCCATTTCAGGTAAACACTGGGGTCTGCACTTTAAGCAGCAGTTGAATATAAACACTACTATCCTGCTGTATTATAATAACTGTTTAATAGTAGGTGATTTCATGTGTACCTTTTTGCTCTTATAATGACCAATGCAGCTTAAAAAGATCAGCAATCCATCATACCCCACACAGATCCAGCAGTGGTATCGGCATACACACAGCTACAACTGGAGGGATAAACACGGCAAAACAGGTCTGACATCAAAAGAACTAGTTTCTGGATTTGTTACAGGGAACACTGGAAATTGTGTATAGAAATAGTTCAATATATATATACATACATATATATATATTTTTCTATATCCATTTATATATGTGTGTGTGTGTGTTAGTTGATCCATTATTATTTGTTCTTTAGAGTAATTTCCAAAAAGAAATATGGCATCAATTTTATTATTAAAGAAAAGTGAGTCAGATTTAATCACATTAAAATGAACCAAACCATTCTGTTTTAATGGATTGTTCTTCACACCCTGTACGTAATAATATTGCATAGTCGGACAACCCTGTTCCACATGTAAGTGTGTGTAAATGTGAGTTGTTTGGGGTTTCAGAACATGGAAGCAGCCATTGATCTGCTGGCCATCATCCCAGCAACACACATGGTCAGGGCTGGTCAGTATCATTTATACCAGCTTCCCTCTGAGGGGATGGTCTGGTGTAAATCTAGAGCGCTCTTTAACACTTCGGATGCCTGTTGAGTCGATTATAAAGATCCGCTGGGGCTTCAAACTGTTATGTAATCTGACACTGATCCCCTGGACAACATGATTTGGGTGGTTAATTATGAGTTAAGTTGCTATCATAGACAACCCTTTAACTTAAGGATACTTTGATACTAAAACAAGCAAAACTTGACAACGGTAAGTGGCTTTCAGTTATAGATAAGAGCGATATCTAAAATAACAGAGTGAAACGTTCATGTTACAGGTAACTGATCCGGCATTGGATTGAATTTTGTTTTCAGAATTAGAGAAGAACAAAAATGCAGATAGTGTGGTAAGCAACAAAACTCTGTGTAGCGTGTGATTAATGTACATGTCTTTGACGTTTGGCTAATGATCATTATGGTGCAGTCAGTGGTAGGTGGACTGGCTCAAGCTGTAAATCTTTAAAATCGTGTTGGCCTCCCAAACTCATTAAGCTAGTCTCACTCTGCTGATCACACACAGCTCCATGGCATAACATATTTGACCCCAGCTGTGAGTGTGTATGTGTGCACGTCAGAATTTCTGTGTGAGGCTCAGAGGGTATGAATTTTTTCCTTGTCTAGTACAGTACAGCAAACTCAAACAACTTACAAGTGCATAATGTTATCAGTGCAATATGAAATAATATGCAGATTGTGGTGGTCATGGGAACATATCCGTGTAATCTAATTATACTACGTCTACGTTAGGAGTCGCTTTTCTTTCAGTTTTCTATCAGGCCTTGATGTTATCGCCTGCTCTTCCCCCCCACCCAAACTTCCTGATTATGTTTTTTTTTTTTTTTTTTTTTTTTTTTGTAGACACACAAAGAAGCTGATTCAACATCTTTGTGTTAATGCATTCACATTAGGCTTTTTTTGCATTCTGGGCTGCTTACAATTCCCATTATTAGTACTGACAAGCCATTCATTCCAATTACATTTCCACCCAAAAATGTGAAGAAGTAAGCACAGCAAGTCTAAGTGAAATTGATTGCATCTTGCTGTTGGTATCTGCACCTGCCAACTGATGACTCGGTGCATCCTAAAGGTCCGGTGTTTCCTTAGACTGTGCTGAATGTTTTTGGTATGCATGTGCATATACGGAACAAGCCTGGGAGAGTGCAACAACATTTTACATAGATCACGCCCCAGTTCACTCCTATACACAGACTTTCATGCCAGTTTTGCTCTTTTGTTTTCCATTAAGGCTATGTAAAGATGTGTGGGAATATTTGTTCAGAAAGGTTTTTAATGCCCTGCCACCTCTGATGAATTAGGCCACTTTCCAGTTATTTGGCTGAGTACATTCTCCACATACACACTGAGCAGGGCACTTTCTTAACTTGTTTTGCAAATAGGACAAGAGAAAAATATCCTTAAAGGTACTTCAGATGTGTGTAATTGCTTCTGATATATTGCTGATTTAAGTGGAGTTCACATTCTGACTTTAAATTAGATACACATGACGGTGAGATGTACCTGAAATGAGATGAGATGAATTTCTGAGAAGGGAAAAAAAATGAAGCATCTTCTCTTTTATCTTCCTACTGGGGGAGATAAGTTTTGTTAAGATGATAAAAAACAGAAATGTAGTTTATAGGCAAATGGCAGAGATTTTCAGTGTTCTCCATGAGCTGTAAAAACAAACAAAAACAGAGAGTATGAACAGAATCTTTACTGCAGTAGGTCTGAACTGTGCATGCATTGTTTACCTGGCGCAGGTTGCGGGTGACTCGCACGTCATGCCAGGCGTTGTCATTGAACTTGCCATTGACAGGCTCCACCAGGGCCTCGAAGGCCCCTGAACCCAAGTTGATGACCAGCCAGACTGCACCGCTCTTCAGGGAAAGGTTGACGTAGTCAGCGGACTTCCCGGTGTGCAGCATGAGGCCATTGCGTTGCAGCGTTCGGAAGGATAGTGTGATCTCATCAGTGCTGCTTTGAATTGGTGTCAGCGACAGGTCGTAGCAGAAAAACTCGTTGCCCTTAAAGGTGGCGACCGACTCTTCCTTACCTGCATATGAAGGTAAAAAAGAATATCTTTCATATAATGTGTTCATGTACAATTAGCACATTCACCAAAAATATTGCTTTTAACTTTAAAAAAGGGAGAAACAACTTTGGGGTAGGACGACGACTCTTTCTGTAGATAATTACAAATAAGACAAGACCAGAGTGTCAAGATAAGAATGAAATATGTTTTTGAATTTAACTACTTAAAAATAAGGTTGACTCAAATAAAGACTAAAGACTGGAAAACATCAACAGAGAGGATTGCCTGCCAGTCTGTATACAGAACACGGCCTCCTTCCACTGCATTAAGCTTTGCTCACATGCTACCAGTGAAAAGAGACAGTTTGTACGATGAGCAAATGCCAAACATCTGCCTAACGGCAGTGGAGAGGAACTTTGTCTGCTAACACACACCTGCAGCTGTCACAAGAGAAAAGGATCACTCACAACACATTTACTGTCTCTTCAGTCAGACAAGACAAATGTGGACACTGAACTGAAAGAATGGCAGTGCTTATCTGATTTCTTAATTATTTTAATTTATAATCAGTTAGAAATGTCACAGTTTATTGAATTCACAATTAATTAAACCAACATTCCTTGATTTTTGCCAACGAACCACATTGGCAGAGCAGCGCGACTCGTAACTTGGAAAACAAAATGACATGCATGTGTCACAGCTTTTGTTTTCAACAAGCTTCTGATTAATTCAGAGATGAGAAAATATGGCAAGAGAAGAGAACTGATATGTTCCAAACAAATGTATACTAGGTTGGGGTATTTAGGGGGGTTATAGAAAAATATCAGACTGTAAAGTGTGCCATGAAAACATGCTGTGAATGCATGAAATACACAAACTGTTTTACTACCTGCAGGATAAACACTAGCTTTGGAAAAAAAAGAAACATTCACAATAAATGTCATTATGTCATTTGCAATTTGTGTAACCGCGTACAACTCGGGCTTACAGTGACGAGTGAAGTTGCATTCATGGAACCGTACATTAAGCCACTAACAAACAGTGAAAAACTAACACGATTTTTAAGGACCCTTCAATGCTCAAACATAATAAACTCATGGCAAGGCTGATTTCTTTGTGGAAATTTTCTGCAGTGGCCTGTTAAAGGAACTGTATTACATTTCAGATGTATAGTAATTTCTTTCTTCATATTTACTGTTAAGGCCCTTTACTGCTCGATGCAGAAGACAGATATGCAGACACACAGGTTTGTCCTTCTCCTGCTTAACTATCTGTCTCCTGGTGCGGAAAATGGAGCAGTACCACCTGCAATTGTGAGGCTAGTGTTGACTTGTAAAGCTGACACATAACCAGCGAAAGTAACAAACCAGAGAAGAAGACAATGCAGAAACCGTTATATATAATGTACCCAAAGAAGACACAGAAGCTGAGAACAGCAAAAGCTTCATGATTTTATTTCTCTACTTCTCCTGGGGTTTTGGAAAGATGTAATCAACTTTATAA
This sequence comes from Pseudomugil tenellus, assembly GCA_037177515.1. NCBI lineage: Eukaryota > Metazoa > Chordata > Actinopteri > Atheriniformes > Pseudomugilidae > Pseudomugil > Pseudomugil tenellus. Next base: position 17,067,816 of record JBAMHX010000006.1, on the reverse strand, counting down.
CGGTGTATTATTGTTACCAGCAGCTCAGAAGGTGGAAGTGAACTGTGAACTGCCCACCAGTAGATTAAAAGACTTAGCAACGAAAAAGACACATGGAAGCATGAGGGTGGTGATATATGACAATGTTCAAAGCGGACACAAAGGTGCATAAATTGGCTTTCAGTCTTGTGTTTGAAACAGCAGCTATTCTGCTAAAGGTCAGCTGGTTGTTGTTATCGTTGTATTCCTGTGTTTCTGTGATATGTGGTATGATATTCCTCCTTCTGGTAAATTAGATGACACGTGTTGCAAAAACAGAAAAAAAGTAGAAATGATTAAAAACAGTACAAACAGTTCTTGCAGGAACTCTGACGTGAAGCAATGACTTCCCGTGTTTATATGCATTTCCGCATCTCTTAACTCCAACCCCCGTCCAAAGGTGTATGGGGTGCAGTCCGAAAAATAAGCTTCAGGTAATGAGGTATGGACCGTGTAAAGGGCATCCTACAACCATCAAGAAAACCCAGAACGGGTGGATCCAGTTTGTGTTCGACTTTCATTGCTGCAAAACCACTTCAAAACCTCTACATTTCCCAGGAGACAGAGACTGGGCTGGCCAGAGACTTGGGGAAAGGAGGAGCGATCCTTTTCTAGACTGAGAGCTACACCTTAAGAGCAATCATGGATGGCAGAACAATAGTGGTGCACGAGATTTGATGTGTATGTACTCTGAATGAAGTATGGTCTTTTTATCAATATATGAATATAAACAAACAAAGAAAAACAGTTTTATATGCTGGACACATAAAAAAGGAGTGAAACATGATTCAGCATGTTAAGTGATAAGCTGCTTTTGTGAGAGTATTTAAGAGCCTGATCGTGTCTTACTTGAAGATAATCACAAGAATATAATACGGGTAGATGCCCTCACATATATTGAAACATTTTATGGGAGGAGAATACAAAGAAGTGAGGGACAAATGACATCCAGACCCAAACAGCTACTTAAAAGAGCACTTTGGCAGAAATCAAAATTTAGAGCAATTTCTACTGAAGTGTGAATTGTTTTTTGAAGAGAAAAAAAGGCCATCAGAGAGAAAAGAAACGAGATGGAGAGAAAAAAAAGACACACAAAAGCAAATCCCCCATGAGCAGTGTGTTGGCTGTGCCTGCGCTGCTGATGTACGGAGAACAAAAGCGTAGCAAATGGACCACAGCAACCATTTTCAATTATATAGAAAGTCGGACCCCCTCTCTTAGAAGGAGGGGCTGTTTACGGTAAGCAACAAACAGCTTGTGATTGCATTCATGAGCTCAGTGAGATTGAGCCCCATGCAATGAAGAGACACAAACAGCAAACAAAAAAACTTTCCTTTGTTTATGTCTTTTTAATGAACGAGAGGCTGAGAGGAGGAGATAAAGCCGGTGAGGAGCAGAGAGTGACAGGAAAGGACGGGGTGGGAGTCTTTATAGCAGCAACTGTCAGTCTGATCACCATGCCAACACAGCTCCTTACATACGTTATTCTAAGATTACTATTAGTATATAATATCATGGTCAGAGGTTGGAGAGCTTACTGTATTGGCATTTCATTATCTTACAGAAACAAATACGCAGCTAGATATCACGGGTGGGGTTTGTTATGTGGAGGATTTCACTGGGTATGCATCACGATGAGACACCCTTCTGGTTTGCACACCACTCAGAGCCACTCTACATCCAGTTATCAGAATGCAACATGAAAAAATATTAATTCATTAATGATTTAAAGTTACATTTAAAAGACTGCAAACATAATTCTAAAAATCCCAAAAATCCTGTTCAGCACATTCTCACAATGTCAAAATCTTTTTTTAAGTGAACACATTTTTAAAGTCTTCTGCTATTTTCTCTCTACATGTTCCTTTTAAGGAAAATATATTTCTGAATTAGACATGTTTGAAAAGGAGGAGAACTAAAATCCTTTATAAGCAGATATTAAATGAACCCACATGCATAAAAGAGACGAAGACAAGACATTTCATTTTCATTAGTTATTACAGCTGGTAAGCGGCCAGATCAGAATCATCTCCTTTCATTTCCAACATTGTGCTAAAACCATCAATTTTCCCAATGCTGGCCAAAAATTTGGAGCATTTTATTTCAACTTGACCTCAGTGGCCAGATTCATCTAACATTAAACAGTAAAACTTTATTTGGACTAAAGTTATTGAGTTGGATTTGAGTTTTAACTTGAAAATGCTCTGAGATGACTGTTGGTGTCACATAAATAAAGCTGAACTTCCCTTCGATCTGTTTAGTAACAGAAACAAATATCGTGCTGACGTTTTGGTTGCGCTCTTTGTATGTTTTCTATGACTTATGATGCTAAATTTCCACAAATATTCGTGAAACTCTCTGCTTGACCAAATCTGCTGACAACCTGTTTAAGATGGTCTGAGGGGAGGGTTGCATTAAGACGCAGTCAGAGCAAACTGCATTTTTATGTCTGTAAATCTGACAAAGGTGGAAAAAATCTCCAAATCAGAATCAGAATTACTTTATTAATACCTGAGGGGAAATTCCTTTTGATACAGTAGCACAAATTCCCGACCAAAAGAGCAGTAAGCAGGTTAGAGTAATTAAAATTAAAACAAAAAAAAAAAAAACAATTTACAAGAAAGCATATAGAGTATGAACAAAATTGGTCCAAGAACTGCTACCACTTGGAAATGTAATTAGAAAACACGGCATTAATTTCCACTGTTACGCAGATGATACACAGTTGTATTTA
>JBAMHX010000006.1:17050268-17064254 GCA_037177515.1 Pseudomugil tenellus | reverse complement strand
TCTATTGTTCTCTTTACCTGCATGTGAAGCCCTCTGAGACAACTTTTTGTGATACTGGGCTATATAAATAAAATTGACTTGACTTGACTTGACTTGACAAGAAAGATACATAAAGAATACAAAATGTACAAATAAAATATTTATACCAATAAGAAACTGTGGAGGAAAAAATACACCAGGAGTAATCCAAAATGAAAACAATATCCAAGTGCGTTTGAGTCATCAATACTTCTAATACAGCATGGTTTAACAGGGTTTTGGATTGTTGCATTGTATTGTATTGTTGTATTGTTGTATGATATTGTTGTAGAAGTGATATAAGTGTAATTGAATATCAAAACATCTGAGGTGGTGTGTGAAAGTGTATTTGTGCGTGTTGGGGTGGAAGAAATTCCTCTGTTTTACTTTGTGAGCCTGGTTAAGTCACTTCCTTTGTCCTTGTAGGTAATTTTTCTCTAAACTGCAAAGCAGTGAAAAATCTGTCATCTGTCTGAGAAAAGACAATATCAATTCAGCCAAGAGGCACAAACTAATTCAAAGAATGTCTCTTCCCTTGTTTGAGAACACTTGAGTTCCTGTTAATACAGCTAGTTCCTTTACATTTTCCTCCTCTGTACATCTCTCACCCTCCCATGGTGGCACTTGTCTGATGATATGCGCATACACACTTGCAGTGTACATGTTTCACTTAGATCAAATCTCCTTCTGCAAAGCCCAGGAGCAGACACTAACCGGAGGAAAGATGAGACACATGACAGTGCAGCAGAGACGAAAGTGCTGTCAAGGTCTCAATTAACCTCATAGAAAGCCCAGAGTACATTAGAGAAATGACTCATTGGAAACGGAGCCACCTGTAATAGCATCTTTATTATTAATTAAAAGTTGAGCTCCTCTGGTGTTTGATTTTATAGTGTTTCTTCAACAGACCTTTAGCACTGGGTGTTTTGAAAGGTTGGGGAAAAAAAAGATCAAACTTCCCAGAGATGCAGACGTAATGAGGCCAACCAATTATTGTTGTCTGCGCTTGTGTATTAACTCAACTCCAGTAGCCCTCTATGCTGCTTTTCCCTCAGGGTGTGTGGGGAGGGGATGTAATGGCTTCATGATTTTAATGATGAAAATACCCAAGGTGAGAAGATACTGCCAGACTATCACTGACTACATTTGGGTAGGAGGATGGTTCTCATCCTATAAAGGAGTGATGAAAAACTTCTGTTCTTCAGACCCCAAACACCTGATTAGTGACTATCACTAATGAGCAGTAAGGGTGTAAATCCCAAGTTTGATTACAATCTGATGTTGAATTAATTAATTGGATAACAAAAATCACGCATTGCTGATATCACAAACTCTACAAAGTTAATATAATACAGGATCCAGTGATATGTATGAGCCAGTATCATGTACTGACTTAAAATGGTCCCTTCCATTTACACCAAATCTAAAAACATTACTGCATCAATGTTTGATCATTATTTTCAATTTCTTTTCTATATAATTTTGGCATATCAATTCAGTTAAATACTAATTGATACTTCCAATATTTACAAATTCTGTGCTGATACAATCTGATTGTATTCAAGAAGTTGAAACAGATTTCACATATTGACTTTTAAACTGTTCATATCATGTTAAAAAACCCTGAACGCATACATTTCTAGATGTAGACATTAAAGTAGAGCATTGTAGAAACTTTAATCCCAATCCCATGTAATGTCTTAAACTTTAATAACCAATGTAAAACTGTCTGACTTTGTCACTCATCTTTGGATTTCATTAAAAAGTAGAAAAGCACTCAGAGAGCACTGACCTCTGCCAAGTCACACATTCTCCCAGCTTATTATGACTTACACCCCAAAATATTATCCGGATCACCACCAAATTTGAATCATCTGTTCCTGCTACCAGAACAGAGATATCCTGGAAATGTCATGTCCATAACTTTTTGTATTATGTTGCAAACAGAGATAACTAAAGAGTTTTTTGGTATTGATCTGATGTCCACGGCAGTGTTCTGCTCTGAGCCATGACACTGACCACATCTCTATCAGCGAACAGAGCCAGCGTGTTGGAAAGCATTGACCACCTTGTAATCACATAAACATATCTGCCAAACTATTTCAGGGTGTTCTCTCGCTCCAGAGAGAACTTCATGTCCATTATGGGAACATGGAAAGCTGAACAAGCTGAATCTATCATCATTGAAGTCATATAATGGCTTTGAATGAACTTATTGTTCTTTGTTACTATTAATGTCAGCATGGGATCAGAATTATGAGACTATTTCCACTCAATGAAACAGTTTTAATCAACACACTGAAAAAATGTTGGTCATTTGTGGAACATTTATGTAGGATAAAGTTTGGATATATAATGTGATTTCACAGCTGAGTTTGGCGTTGTTTAAATAATTTTGTTATTATCATTTGTCATATTCACACTGCAATCCTGTAATGGGTAAGATACAGAGTTCATTGATACATGATTCAGCTGAGCTGATTTTCAGTTTGCTGATATTTTACATTCTGTATAAATCTTGATGTAATTTACAGGATAGACTATTGTTACATAGAACAGCATGTTTCCATTTATACAGTGTGGTGAAACCACTGAAGCACTTGTTAGTTATGTCTTTATTATTTCTATAGACTTTATTACAGATGAAGTCGTACACTATTTATCTAGCCATGTCATGGCTTTTGTGTGCGTGTCTACATCTGCTGCTGTACCTGTTCATTTGCTGTGTCTTGCTATACCATGAGCTTTCTAGGTCAACACAGGATTCATTTTGATACAATGCCATTTAGTTTCAAAATACTCCAGATTCAAGTTATCGTGTAAGACATTCTGAACAATCCATTTTATTTCCAGCCTCTTCACTTTGCAAAAAGTAGTTTTGACCAACCTTGGCCTGTGCCATCTCTGTCACAACTGTGCAACCAACAAAAGCTGAGGACTGTGATAGACAATGGGACAAACAGCTTGTCCTCTGCACTCTGCAGCTCACATTGTGTCTGTGAAGTGCTGAATTTCTGAGTGCGAGAGGAAGAGGATTAAATTCCAACCTGAGTCAAATCAGTGCTACTGACTTGCAAGAATGCACAAATATTGCACAACACCATTTAATATTGAGAGCGATGTTACAGCATCACTAAAATAAAACTATAACTGTGAGGATATGCATGAATACAATGAAGCTATGAAGAACTGGTTCTCCAAATTAAAGACCAGTTTCTATCTGGTTCCAGTTGTAAACCATGAAGAGATTAAGCTACTGAGTTACTTGCAAAATCTGTTAATAAGCTACCAAGCTTTTGTTTTTTGTTTTTTTTTTTGTTCCTAGAATGGCTCCACATTGGACACAAAACGTTATAAGAACATGGATGCAATGTGTTAAAAACAACAGTTTGGCTAATTCCTGTGCATATTATAGCAATAGAAATGCAGGGATGCATGCATTCTTATATTTCATTCAGCTTATAAACAGAACAGATTCAATAAGATGACATGCATTAATCACTCTTTCCAAACTTGTATGATGCAATGATCAATGCATAATAAATCCTAATGTACTGATTTTTTGCCAATTGTACTAGCGTGAGTATGCAAAATAAAGGGGGATTACAAAAAAGAGAATGAATAAGACAAGATAAAATGTGTGCAAAAGCATCCAAAATCTACATGACCCCATGTCGACAAAGCCACTGGTCACATCACATTACCATGCTGCTTTCTCTCTCACACACATGTGCACACAGTCACCCTCTATTAGCTTGCAACGAGTGCCATCCACCCTGCAGAGAGAGTATCTGACAGATATGGAGAAATGTTTTACCAGCAAAATGAGAGGGGATAGTGGGAAGTGTAAGGGGCATTTCAAAGCTTAGAAGCTGCTTTATGAATCAAACAGGCCTGCTGGGGCCTCACAGTACAGCTGCATTCCTATGCTAGCTGCAAGGCACAGGCAAAAGCTTGTTTGCTTATTTAACATTTGGCCAGTTTTAGAACTTGCATATGATCATACGCTTGGAGAAAAGAAAGAAAGGAAAAAAATTGCAAACAGAAGCAAAACTTATCCCAAAGGTGAATAAAAAAACTTGCACAAAATATTGTTTCTACATCAACTAGAGGATCATATAACATGACTTATAGCCGAAGTGAAGGCTGCAAAAAAAAGAAAACACACACACACACACACACACACACACACACACACACAAGAAGAAATGAATTCAAGTTAAGAGTAGGCTGAAACTTGCATGACTTTTGGTCACGATTTTCTCGTGGCAAGTGGTGGCATTTTGGTACACGAAATAGGAGACTCCCGTACTGTTCACGTCTAGTACACGAATAGTTCAAGAATGTGTGCCCATCAGTGTCCGCATTGTCACGAACTGGCACGATGAGTTCACGCATAGGTTGTGCATAGTTTACGAACTTCCTGCATTGGCACGAAGAGTTTGCGCAATTCGGATGGTGTTGTTCCGACTTGGGCATCCGACATTAAAAGAGGGGCTAACCAACCACAGGTCAGTGGAATAGAGAACATGCTGAATGCAGAGACACAGTCACTGCAGAGAAGAGAAGATGCCTATATCTGGCACGCACTTGCACGCATCCTCCTGCATCGTTCTGACGACTTCACGACGTGTGTTCACGACCTGGTAGCGAGATTTTGCCGTGACCAAAATTTGGAACATTTCAAAATTCTCTTGCTGACATAGCAGGAGTCATGACAGGTTTACGCACTATTCACGCCAGTTTATGACGACTTGTGTCGTGCCAGTGCGTGCCACCGAATTGTGCAAGTGTCAGGGTGCCCTAACAAAATGTATGAGAGGCTTAGAGAATGCAGCTTTTAAAACCCTGTGTTGGTGGAGGATATTTTATCCTCAGCAGATCTTTATAGCTCCCATCTGCATTAAATCTGACGTTCTCTGTTTCTTTCACACATAAATGTTAACTGTCAGCTGTCTTCATCAAATTCCACTTCTAGTATTCCAAGCTTCTGCAAAAGTTGGTGAATTAATGTCCTTGATGGATCTCACAGAGCCTGATGTGCACAAGAACTGTCCAGCCCATTATGGGACAAGGAAAAAGAATCCTTAAAATAGCAACACGTTTGTGACAAAGTGTTTCTGCAACACAAGTATAAAGGTGATCTCAGTTGTCCAGAGTGGAAAACATATTCAAATGTCTTAAGATTTGTCAAATTTCAGAACAAAAACAGTGCCATGAAACAGAAAGACAAGACGTTTTGTTTGCTTACATTCTTTTGTTTTGACTGAGCAGGTTTTAAATTTACTAACCCCATAGCATAAAGTTATACTACAGGCTTATTTTGGAAAAACATATTAGTGATTTGGAGCCAGAGTCCATATTTCTCTCAAAAGAAGAAAAAATGAAATGAAGTTATTACTAAGCATGTAGTAATTACAAATGAGACATCTCTGTAAGGTGTCACAGCATGACGTGACCTGTGACTGCTAAGCTGCATTGGATGAATTACAGTAACATTGTTCTCACTACCAATCCTCTTCACTCTCCTTGATATCCAAAGCTGGTGATTACTACGGGTATTGATCCATGTACTGATTGTGATCCTGTGATGAAGGTGCAATAATTTGCTGTCTTGGCAGCCAATTTACTGGAGGCCAGAGTTCTTTGTTCCACAGACTGTATGGTCATCCTGATGAGTCTTGTTAAGCAGTACTATGTCATTCCCATTTCTCTTGTCCTGAAGTATCAATGCAGGTATCAATGAAAGTGACTGAACTTTGTCTCATTGAAAGAATGTGGAAACACATTTAGGTTGTTCTCATTAATTGATTTTTTTTAACTGAGCCTTAGAAAACATAGTAATATACTCTGAGTCTGGAAGGAGTTGTCAGTGGATTTCAGGTTAGACAAGACAGATGAGGATGAAGGGATATACAAGCTCACAGTTTATTATACCATATGCACTTGGTGGGTCACTTATAAGACCCACTTTGCTAGTACATGCATGGACCCCCTTTTCCCTTCAGAACTGCCTTCATGCTGAAGTACACGATCCAACCATCTTTCTCTCTATCTATCTACCATCATCCAACCATCTCTTCCTGTCCATCCATCCATCAATTCAAATTGTTTCTCCCTCCTTTATCCTAGACTTCTGTTTTTCCCTCTTTTATTTTATCTTACACCAATATCTACTACATTTACACCTGATCTTGAGTTCACAACACTTCTGCAACTACTGTTTTACTCACTTCAGTTTATCTTTCAACCACTTTTACTCAGATTTAAAGACTTTATTTAAACATTTCAATCTTCAAATGATTTCAACTACATAATGATTTCAACTACTGTAATAGTTCTATAAGCACGTTTCAACCCCTTTCAGCTTTATTATACTCATTTCACTTTAACTTTCCACCCTTTTCCACAGCTTTAAATATCATTTTTCTGCTTTTATATGTTCATATATTCAATTTCATGATTATTTAGGCTTCCTTTAGCATTATAGTTCAACCTTTTCAGCATGCAAAGCATTCACACTGCTGTTCTGCACAAAAAGAATTTTCTACTTAGACTTAGTTTAAAGGTTTTTTTCAAAGTTAAACAGTTAGAGTGGAGCTAGAGTGGGAGAGCAAAACTGAGAAGTTGAAGATTTTTTCGTGATTTTAAAACTGCGATATTCTGCCCTAGTCAGATAGGGGAGCTTTGTTTAAAGTCTTTGGTCACATGCGTCAATCTGAGGCCTGTTCTTCGGCTACAACAAGACCAAGACCTAAACATTTCCCTGATGGAAGGACGCCGGCCTTGCAGATAGTTTACTAAGGTCAGAATGACATCAGTTTGGGAGGCTTATGGTGAGACCTTTCAACTAGACATCAATTAGGAGCAAGGTAATTAAGCTAATACATTAAATTCCTCTACAGTTATATGCATATAAACGTCCTCTCCAACTCGACTGCTACTAATTCTTTTCTATCTGGCGGCAAAAACTTCTGGGTGATTGGAGATAATTCGGCCCCAAACAAAGTGCGCATTTCAAGTTTTGTTCAGAAAATCTCTTTGAATTGTGACAGCGTGTGTCATTATGATTAATGCGTTTTTCATATCCGCACTTAGTATGCAGAAGTATGCAGAATATTAAGACACAACCTGTGTGTTTGTAGTATGCAGTGAAACCAGTGAATGAAACAGTCAGTCTAAACAGAACACTCACAGACCACCGTATCCGCCAGCCCAGCCAATCACCATCGTGTTTGCAAGGGTGTCATCATCACAGACTCCTGCTCTCCTGCAGCTGATGTGCGGCTGTCCAAAAGCCTGACATGCTGTGCTGCATTCACTCATATAATAGTAATGCAAGTTACATTGTTAGCAACAGCGTTGTAACCATAAAAATAACGCAGTTAGTAACACAGTTATACATAAACGTTGTTACTCCCAAAACTGAAGAAGACATTAAGAGTCACCAACTTTTAATAGTTTTGTTAATTCGAGGAACAGCTTTTCTGCTTGTTCATATAAAATAATTATTTTCCCACTGTGTCATTTTTCCAAGTTTACAATAAACCTATTTGGGAAAATATTCATCATTTACTTGTTCTATCACTTCTGAAGTATGGATTACTTCAAGGTAGAAAATGAGTAGACAAAATGGGAAGAATGCATTTGCCTTCAGGTGTCTGTCGCCTTGGAAACAAGCCATTTTGTTCTTGCAAAATCAGAAACTAAGACAGAAGCTTTGACAGTGTATCCACTGCTCTTTTTTCTCTCTGTCTCTAGCTTGTCTTCTTTCTTATTCATTCTCATTAACATGTCTTCTGTAGGTGTATGGCAGGTGACTATTAGCACACTGAAGGCTGTACAGAATCTGGGCTTCAAACATAGAGAAAACTTTGGCTAAAATGACACTAACAGCAGCCCTGAGTATGTCAAATGGCAGGGGCCTGAGCCAACAAGCAGCTGATTGAGGCATCTAATAAGCCATTTTAAGTCAGAAAGACACTTCACTTGAGCAAGCGCCAACATTTCTCATAAAGGCACAGTACCTTGTAAATTACTTTTGACACATTTTCACGTTGGGAAGTCAGAACGAAGAGAAAAAGCAGAGCAACTGTGTCATATGAAAGCTTGGTCTTTGTGAATGTGCAGTGAATGACAGCAGTTTGGTTCTCCCTCCAAGAACACATAAAGCCTAACCCTCTGGGATTTACAGTGTGTTTGCCTAATTTTGACTAATTTTATTTTTACCCTTTATTGTTTAACTTTCCCTGATTTTGTTCACTAATGTGCCAGTCAGCATACGTTTTATAGATTTTTCCTTATACTCCACATCCGAGTTACTCCTAATTTCTCATTTTATTTTTATCTTTTATTATGCTCTTATTTTCAAGGAAACCCCATTGCGATTAGGTTACCAGCAATACAAAATGAAAACAACATGACAAACACAAATGAGGCACAAATGAACAATAAAATACAAAGACAGTTATTTATTCACATTGGGCTCTCTGTAGGCACTGGCAACCCTCCTTCACTGTTTTAATTGTAATACTCTTACAATAATAAAAGAATGTTAAGGTTTTTTATTATTGTGGGAGTTTTTTTTATTATTTTTATTTTATTTTAGATATTATACCAAAATGCTGGTTTACCAAAGTCTATCAAAACACAAGGAATGCTCAAGTACAACCACTCACAGTGCACAGATGGGACCAGACAACACAGAGAGCAGGCTGAAGCATTCTGGGATTTCATCCAGCAGAGCTTTATAAATGAAAATATAAAGTATTTTCAATTCACCAAATCAAGCAGTTTAGTAGGTTAAGTCATTAACCTGTTAGTATGGGACTTCCTGTGGGTAGGACTTAACACCATTTAAAATCTACAATCCTTAAGATGTGAATGATGTAAATTATTTCAGGCTACAATTATCTCTGTAGATTTGGTAAACCGCCACTATTTGAAATATAGAATTTGATTAAGCCAGTAGTGGATACTGGAACAAATATGTCCTGTTACATCAGCCGTGATGTAGCTTAGGTGGAAGAGCAGTCGTCTTTCAACTGGAAAGTTGTGAGATCAATTCCAGGCTTCGCCTGACTACATGTTGAAGTGTCCTTGGGCAAGACACTGAACCCTAAGCTGCCCCCCGATGTGCCTATCGGGGTGTGAGTGTGTGTGTGAATGTGTACTATGTAGTGTAAAGCGCTTTGAGCGGTCAACATGACTGGAAAAGCGCTATATAAGTACAAGGCCAAGGCCATTTGCCATGATCTAGTAAAATAGTTGGTCCACAACTGGTCATCCATCCATTTTCTACCGCTTATTCCCAAACAGGGTTGCGGGGGGGCTGGAGCCAATCCCAGGTGACAATGGACCCTGGACAGGTCGCCACAACTGGTCTTTTATCCATAAAAAGCTGTTTAGGTTAAAAAATACAGGTTTTCAAGGATTAATAATTACCAGATGTAATTGTAGATGTAGTTACCAGATGTAATTTTCCACTGCAATGTTTAAGCTGCACAAACTAACAGTACTTTTTCTTACTAGTGTTTGTATATGCACCCACCTCAGAGGGTGGTCACATGGATTCTTTTCTAAGAATAAGAATCCAAAAATATACAGAGTAACAATGTAACAGTTTATTTATTATTTATCTATCTAGGGAATCTTCCTATCTTTTCAGGACTTAGTCTTCATCCATGTGAGCATCCCTGATCACAAAAAGTCAATATCCATGCCAGAAAAGTTGGAAGAAAAATAATTTAACATGATAAAGCACTAATTAGTCATTAGTTGGTCTGAAGAAAGTTTTGAAAGTGGCAATTCTTTACTAAATGTACCTGACCTCTTGATCCCAACACACAAAAAAACCAAATTGCCAGCAGGCAAGCTGGAAGACATCCCTTACTGCAGACAGGTAAAGACTTTATTATGAGAAAAGAAAACAAGGATTTGGCCTTGTTGAGTATATCTGAAAACTTTAAAATATCCAGCAAATATAAAAGGAATGAAGTACCACAATACACAAAAAAATTACTTGCAACTAAACTTTAGGGTGACTGTGAATATGGTCAAACGAAATAGACAATACACATAAAATTTATGATGGATTCTTTTAGTTAAAGTCCAACACCTGATCAATAATCCAGCTGACATTTAAAAGTGATTGTTAAAATCATTAACTCCGAGAGTTCAGAGACAAGACAACGAGCAGAATGCAAGCATTTAAATGGGATTTATTCCACTGATATATGGAAACACTTCAGCAAAATGCTCACCTTTCCTTGTCTGTGATAAATGCACAGACATGTATGTATCAAGCAGAAGGACAAGCAGTGAAGTCTGGTGAAATAACTGCTTTCAAATATTAGATTATAGACAAGCAGATGTTATTTCTGTTACTATCTGTTTGAAGAATTAAAGAAAAGATGCTGGTTCTATTAAATGCCACGGTCCTATACTTCTTAAAAAACTATGGCTATATGGAATAAGAGGAGTGGCTCTGAGTTGGATTGCAAGTTATCTGTCTGATAGAAAACAGTTTGCCAAAATGTCCAAGCTCTCGAGATTCTTTGAATAAGACAAAACAAGGTTTTTTTGAGTAGCTGGATTCCCCGGTGTTACAGGAGCAATTAACTGCACTCATGTGCAGCTTGTGCCTCCCGCAAACTCTGAGCATATATAGCCTACAGAAACCGAAGACACACATTCTTGAATGTGTAGTGCGTTCCTTTGAGCTGCTGTCAAATTTGTTTGCTTTTTGGAATGTTTGTTGGTTTCTTCCACCAACACCTCTTCCATCCAGATCAAACTTGTATTTTCGCTTGTGGTTTTGTAAAGTTGTCATGACAGTCACATGACTATTCAGAAACTGCTGAATTACTGGGATTTTCCCACAGAGTCATCTTTAGGATGTATAGAGGATGGTTCAATGAGGTCACTATTCTCCAATGGTCTCTGCAGTCAACAGGTCTCAATCAAATGGAACAGCTTTTGGATGCAGTGGAATGGGAGATTCTCATCATGGACTAATCTGCAGCAACTATGTGATGCTTCATGTCAGTATGGAGCAAAATGTCAAAGGAATGTTTCCAACACCTTCCTAAAACTCTGACTCTACGAATAAAAACAGTTCTGAAACCTGACAAGTGTCAAAAGCAGCATTATCAAAGTGGATGTAATTAAGTGTTGGTGAAATGACGTCCTGCATCTTTAACAGCAATGAAAATTATGTGCAACAGACGTTTTGTTAGAGGGGTTAGGACAACATACAGAATGCTGTTACTCTGTTTTCCATATAGATTCACCTCCTTTAAAAGTTTTTAAGTTAAGTTTCATGAAGAGACCAAGACTACAGCGAAGGAGCAGTGTATTATCAGTATAAATGCTCAGTAAAGCTTGGTGGCAAAATCAGCTTCTTTTGGAAACAACAAAGCAAAAATCAGCCAGAAATCTAAAGAAAAACTCATTATTCTTAAATCCCATGCAGCTGTCGCACCTGGCAGGTCCACTTTGCATAACTCCATATTCAGATCCAGAGTGCGTAAAACTTCCAGACTGAATCATAAAAATAAATGACTAGACTCTAATTGTATTGTCATTTGAATACACTGCAGATTGCTGTATGTATTAAAGAGAGGATTTCAATAAAAGTCAGCTTTGCATATAGGACAGTAACAGTGGTATCCCCAAGGAGAAATCTGCCTGAGAATAAGTTGGATTTTTATAATCCCTTTCCATGATTACAGAAGCCTGATTTCTCATTTGCATAACAGTTATGAAAAATCTGCTTAGAGTTTGCAGGAGACCCTGTTGACTTGGTGTGGGCTCATGCAGAGTCTGTGTGTTTGTATGTGTGGAGCTCCAGACTAAAAGCAAGCAGCTGTATCAGTTCAGCTTGCAGCAAGACTCAATATAGTTAGGCCAGGGTAATCACTTTGATGTGTTACTAACCCAGCAGGATTTCCCCAATCCTCCCGATTATCATTGTGCTGCTGGTAGATACTCAAGTTTATTTAAGGTAGACCTCTGCAATCTTCCCCACTGGTAAAATGGATTCTCTGAAATAAACTAGATCCAATTCAGACACTACAAGCTAACAAATTCGTGGAATTGTGTATATCCTTCTTTTTATTATCTACAACTAATGCTCCATTTCTCTCAGCGAGCCTTTATGGGACTAAGACACTAACGAAAAAAAGAGCACACTTTTTTTCCCATTTTGGGGGGCAACTAAAGAACAATTATATTTATTGCTATTTGGACATGCAAGCTGTGAACAAACACTATAAACAGTAAACTTATATTTATAACTCTGTCATTGGTTAAATAGATTTAAATTGCATATTTTAAAGGAGGCATGTTTTCATTTGTCTGTTGCTAAGCATTAATACATCCTGATACACAAAACACAGAACTCTTTTTAATCATCAAATGAGTTGTGTTGTTAGTTGATGCTACAGTGGCTATTGACAGTAAACTAGCAGTATGGGTGATATGCTGTTTGTCTAATAACCAAGGCTGCATTTCAATTTCACAACTCACTGAACAGCCTGCTTAGCCACACAAGAATGATATGACACCAGGTTTAGCAAGAGGCTCTATTTGTGTGGGGCTTTGCGGCAGCAAAGGATGATAATAGGAAAAAAGTCACACATTAACCTCACGGTCGACAGACAACCTTGAAACAGGTTGAACACAGGGAGACTTAAAATGAACACACGCTCACAGAAAAAGAAATAAGTGGAAGAAAAAAAGCATCTCCTGCTTGGTCCCACGAGGGCCCCATTATATTAGTGGAGCTTGAAAGTGACTTTCCCTTTATACTCCTCCCTTCAGGCCTTGCCTGTGTGATACATGTAGACAGCACACTATGACTGGTCTAATTAAAGACTAATTCACTGCCTCCCTCTGCTTCTGCCACTGCATCTCTTCCTGTCGGTCTTATGTGTCTTACTGAGTTTGTTTGTTGTTTGTTGCACAGACGGAATTTTGACTGTCATAAAAGTCATCAGCTCATGTGAAACAATACAGTGAATGTGGCATTATGATGTTAGTAATAAAAGGCTAAAGTCAGAATAAAGTATTCAGAATACAGAACATATCTTTGCATTCAACTCATCCGTTATTACTTCATAAATCACTTGCACTATAATCTGCTTTAAATAAAACCTGTTCTACTTGTAAGGGCAACCATCAAACAAACTCAAGATTGTAAGACACCATGTAAAAAACGTATAAAATGATTGAATAGCCGTCCCCAGACTCTCCCTGTTCATTTTACATGAGATGATTTTACATGTCATATTTTTAGATGTAAGTCGCTTTGGAGAGAAGCGTCTGCTAAGTGCATGTAGAATAGAATAGAATGCTGAGTAGTGTAATATCAAGGAGCCTTTCAGCAGCACCGGCAAAGGCCAAAGCTTCATATGAACAACTTTTCAAAACTAACATTTCAAAAACTTCCTTCTAATTATTGCTTTTGTTTTCCATATACATCTCACTCTGTCTTCACTGCTCTTCTTTATTTATACAATTTTCATAAAAGTTCTGTAATGGCCATTTTTCCTGTCAAGTATTAGGGTACTTTTCTTTTTAGATTGACAAGAATATAAATTGATTAACGAAGGATAAAGAAGTTGGACATACATTAAACATTAAAACATGGAATGAGACAATACGTGAAAGACATACAGACAAGGTCCAAGGTTATAACTCGGGTAGAATCCCTCCAGAGATCTGTTGTCACACAGATGTCCAAAGCTTTTGTGCCCAGTCACATAGAGACACCTTCATTTAAGCACTTCGGTAGTATGCGTCAGTCTGAAGCCTGTTTTCAGCTATTACAGATAAAAAAAACGGAGGTGTCGTCGAAAAATCTTCCTGATGGAAGGACACTGGCTTGCAGATGGTTTACTAATTTCAGAATGACATCAGTTTAGGAGCCTAATGTCAGATAGACATTGATTAAGAGCAAGGTAATTA
>JBAMHX010000006.1:17012933-17023660 GCA_037177515.1 Pseudomugil tenellus | reverse complement strand
TAGTGAACACGTACCAAGGCCTCAAGGAAGAACTGACTGGAGAAGGCCTGGAGGGTGAAAGCAACAGTAGTACCCGTAGTCATGGGAGCAGTCATGATATTTTTCTTTTATTTTCTTGGTAAATAGTTAATATGCTGGTAAATGGTGAATAGTAAAGGAAATGCCAATGCCAACCTAAAAATGGAAAATAACAGCTGTTTTTCCATCCTTTACTATTAACACTATTAATATGAACTAATCATAACAGATAAAGACAACCAAAAGCAAACAGCCATAAATCAGCAAACATGTTGCTGAAATGTGCAACAAATCCTGATTCCAACTGCTTTAGTTTTGTTATTCACTACAAAGCTGGAGTATTGATTTTTCATCATGATCAGCGCTAACATGAGCATAACCCCACTGTTGAGGATTTTAATCAATTATGCATACACTGTTCAAAGACGATCTGCACATTTCTAATTGCCTCCCCGCTGATCTCCATGGCAACAAAGGCTGCAAGCTCCAAAGCTGAGTTTCCTCCCCAGACCCTGGTACAATCAGTCATATTTTCCATCAACCCATAAACCCCCACCCTATTCTAATTTCCCCCATTAACTGTTAATCATATAATGAAAAAAAATCTGGTAATGGTAATTTTTAACAATGCTTAAATATGAGTTTTATTTTTATATTTAAATAGTGAAACAATGTAAGAGAAAAGAAAATATTTAAATACATTTAAGCAACCACTAAACAAAGAAACAAACAAACAACATAAAATGTTTAAATTCTGTCAGATATCGCTGCATAGCTTTGCCCCACATTATGAAACACAACTGTGAAAACAACAACAGTTAGAAATGGATCCGGCATGTTGTTTCAGCGATGAAAAGTCCAATCAGTGCAGTGACCTTTTCACAGTGACTTCAATCAGAACATCAACTGAATACAGAAGTTTCATACAACATCTCCAGTTCAAAGACAGCCTTCCAGCACATGGAAGCGACATCACAATTCAGGAGTCAAGGCAAAATGTCTCACAGTTTCTTTTTGAAATGTCTTTTTAACTTCCTTTCTTTGGTTTCCTGCTCGTGCTTTCATCCTCTAGAACTTAAATTCACATTTACACAAACACAGCCACATCCCATCCATCCTCCAAGCCACCCTCTACATCATGCCGGCTTCTGAACAGTACATGGCTGCTAACAAGGTCTCCCTTTGGCTCTAAGTGTTGATTAGGGCCGCGTAGTCAATAAAAACCACAATTGTGTGGGTTTGCATACTGCACACACTCAGGTATTTTTTGTTTTTATCAAGCTCTTCTCAGCCTTCAGCTTTACCTACAGTCAATAGCTGGAAGAGACTAATCCATAACTGCAGCAGCTGACGTGAGGCCGCATGATTAAGAGTGAACAGTCCAACGACACAAGTACAAACATCTGCCAAGCCGGGAGCGACACTCGGGTCCCCATATAAAAAATAGGCCGACCACAGAGAAAACAGATGAACAGGCTTCTCCACATACACAAATTCTTTTGCACAGTCATAGTGCAAATCACACATCTTCACGTAAGACACGCACCCGTGGTTCATTTGACACACAGCTGGGTAAGTATCAGGGCTGCGTAGATAAACGCTTTTCCTGAAGCACACGGAAAACAAAGGTGTTTCCTCTGAACAGCCGAAAGCGGCACTAAAACAGGAAATCAAACACACGCATTAGTGTGCACACACTGATAAGCACATGCAGACCAAGCAGGAAAAACATAAAGCACACCAACTATTCCACATGTCCTCATAACCTTATCAACTCTCTATGGACTCAGGGATCACATCAGCATTTCGAAATGAAAAGCTATGAAGCAACAACACTGTTTTGACTGCGATAAAAGGATTAGCTAATCAGGACAAAGTAAATTTGTTTTCTATTTAACTTTTGGGAAATATCTAAACAAGGCAGTCCATCCAGGAATTCAAAATGTTGCTTTTGCAAATATAAAGTGTCTCAGTTATGCTCACTTTGTGTCCGAAAGTGGGGACATCGTGCCAAACATTGCGCAACTTTACAACCCACATACTTCCCCATGCATGCTTGATGTTGGCATGGTTGTGAGATTAGGCATCCACTAGAACAGTGGTACCCCAACATGGGGCCTCTGGACCCTCATAGTCTAGGGTCATGAGGCCTTTTATAGATGTCATCCAGCTCTGCAGAGGCCTGGCAACAAGGCATTTATTGCTGGACAAATAGTGCATCTGCAAGTTGCAGAAATGTGAAAGCCGATATACAAACCACCATGACAGATTATGTTCTGGTGTTCTAGCTGTTTGAACTATGAGTTAAGCTTCAAGAGTATTCTCCTGAAAAGCAAAAAAAAAAAAAAAGTTTTAATAGTGCGCTTATTTCTAAACGAATTAAACATTAGAATATCATGTTATTTAGTTGATGTTGTACAGTATAGCAAGTATACCAGAGATAACAACTTTTGTTACACTATTTAAAAAATCTGATTTTATAGCTCACAGCGTCATATGAAATCTTGCACAATGATTCAAAACCCTTTAATGCTAGTTAAAAATATCAATATATGTCAATGTATGTTCATTTGTAAAATGCTGCAATAACCAAAATGGAGTAAAATGATAGAACACTCCCCCAGAATCAGTTTTATCTAAATCATAGAATTTTGAGACAATGGATTGTTATCCATTGACTAAATATATTATATTTAAAATGCATATTTTCACCAATAAGCAAAAGTTGTTTCTCAATGCATTATTTTAGACCAGTACTGGACCAGTACATCATGATAACTAAAAACAAACAAATGGAAAAATAAAAAAAGCAAATACATTAAAGTGAGAGAAAAAAATCATACTGATGAAGAATAATGTGAAAAATGTGCACATGCCTGCACCTTAACAATGTTTCCCGAGTGCACAGAGAAGAGTCTGCCGGCTGATGCACAGCAGCCTCTGGCTGTGATCAGCGTGTCCTCTGCAGGTATGAGCCCAGCATGTGAGCGGTGTGTTTCAGTGCTCGTGGCTGCCTGCGTGATGGATGCACCTTTTTGCAGCACAGGTTAGAAGGCATCCTTGATGGGATAGGCCAACTGTTCATCACTTCTACCCCTCCTTCATCGCCCCCCCCCCCTTCTCCTATCCCTGCTGCACATGACGAATGGGCTACACCAAAAATGTGCTCTCCCATATCTAGCAATTTTTCCTTCGCCAGGAGCTTTTTGTACCCCTTTTGCCACCCCCATCTATACATCTCCTGTGGAAGGCTGCAGGTTAATGAATAGCCAGTGTGTTTTAACTTAGTTAGAGCCATTCTTGCTGAACTAAGCTAATAACTCGTCTGATGAGTTAGTCTAAAGGTTTGTCTTATAGGTTGAACTGAGCTGTTAATAATAAAACAATGAAAGAAACACTTTTCATCAATTCTATTTTAGTTAATATATCAATTGATGATTATTATTTTTAATCAGGGAAAGACAATACCGATCTTTACTTAAAAAGAGGGAACCTAGGACGAAATAAAATCACTGGGAACATCTTCAATAGCTTAAAATCTTCTTCATCTAGCTCACATCCTTTCCTGATGAATCCGTCAAACAACATTAATCTTTGTTTACCCTGAGCTGTCAGAAAAAATACCTTGGGATTTATGCACACTCCAGCTTCCTCACTTCCGTATAACTGCTCCTTCCAGCGCTCCTCACACCACTTATCCAAACAGCACGATGTTAAGTGAAATGCATTTGAGCCGAGTATCACACCTAGCCATTACTGGAGCTTGTTGAGGTTTCATTTTTCGCTCATACGACAGACAGAAAAAAAGATTAAATAAAATCTATAGGATCCAAGTTAACATCGAGTGAAACCAGAGGAAATATGTTCTGGGATGGAGACAAGGCCGTCTGCAGGCTTGTTAATGGGAGCGATTTGATAAACAGAGCAATTCATCATCAGTTTCCCTGGCAAGGCACTGAAGAGACTAATTCTCTGCTCCTCTGGTACAGGGAGAGGTGGTGGGCGCGTTGAGTGGGGGGGGGGGGGTTACCCTGTCCTTGATGATTAATTTGAATAAACAGAGCAACATCAACATTAACGTTGATTGCTGATTAAGTTCAGATCCATTATGTTCTCCCAGCTGAGACCCCTCCAACCCCCCACCACCCTTTGCTTCTGTTTTTCTTTATTCATCACTTAGATGATTTCTTTCTGTTTCATTCTCCTCATCTGCATGTCAAAAGAGTTGCAATCCATTAGACGGTTGGTGTTTTTGTTAGCATCTGCCGCTAAAAGCTCTTGAAGCTAAACTATATTTGGCTTCTTGACAAAGAACAAGCCTCCAATCCTAAATTCACTCACTGCTGCACTTTTGTTCTCTCTGACATAACACAAATCAAACAGGTTAAGTATAAGGAACGCTGTCTTCTTTTCAAATCCCGACATAGCTACACTACATCAGCCTGACCTGAGTAAGTGCTTATTAGTGGAAACTGAATCCCATTAGTGACAAAGACTCAACTGAAATCACACTAAAAGCACAGAGGGTGGTCTTCAGTGCAAACACCCACTCACTCGCATGTGAACAGTAACTGTTCACATGCATCGCCAAGAAGCTGTTCCAACTTCTACGTAAATTATTAAAAGCAATGTAATATCTGTTTATGAAATGACACCGCAGGTAAATTAGGGTTAGTAATGATGGAAGAAAAACACATTTTTACTGGGGGGGGACTAATGTCCCATTTTTATTTTAGGCAGAAAGTGACTTTAGGGCGTATAATATTTGATCATTTGTCAACTACTGGAAGAGCACTGTCTTTACGTTAGGCCTTGATTAATCAGAACCTATTTTATGTTTCCACCTTAAATGGCTGACACAAGAAGTAGGCCTAATGGGCAGATTTTTTTTTAATAATTACATGTTAAAAGTAGAAAAGAAAATCATCAATGAACCAAAAATAAATAAAAAAAACATACAAATGTTTGGGTATTAAATGGATAAAGGCACACGTAATTACATATGCAATGTTTAGCTATCTTATTTTTAATTGATTTGGTTTTTCTTTGTTTGTTTTTATTTTAAAATCAAAATAAACACATTAAGAAATAAACATGGCCATATTTGATTTATCTGTTTATTCTATCTCTAATGTGCCTTAAATTAAAGTAAAATGAAAGTAATTTTATAGAATTTATGTTTATGGTCCTCTGTTAGTTTCTTCACAAAGTCAGAATAAATTCCGTTGTTGCCTTTAGATTGAAGGCAGATTGGATGTACAGGATGGACTGGTGTGTGGTAATATATTTTTAACACTTTCTTTGATTACACGGGTTGCCCATAAAATCTGTAAAGCTATATATGCTACATTCTGTTTGTATAAGAAATAATATGTAACTGATTTACTGATTGATGAAAGAAGAGTTTAGGGGTCATGTCATATGGCAGTAGGGGTCATGGGCACCCCATCACTACTCCTCTATAAAATACAACTTTGCAGAAAACATCTGTTCTGAAAATATGACCTTTTTGTGCAGATGTTATTGACAAAGAAATCAGAGTTAAACTGTTCACATCAAAACTGCCACAAGAAGCAATTTAGCAGTTGACGAAAGGTCAAGCTGACCATGCAACGACTGCAAATTCTACAGAAATAAAGAAATGATTTTAATTGGCTGTCTTATCAGATCACACGTTCTGCTGGCGGTGATTTTACTTAACCAAAGTAGTCTTAGCTTTAATCTACAGTATATTCTATTTTTCATCTCTTGCCCACATCTGGAAGCAGTGAATCATGCCTCCTTTCTTTATTTATTGCTGAACACCGTCCTCTACACACACTACTCTTCGCAGCACGATGTTTCATGATGCATTGAGAGTGCATCCTTCAAAGCAGCCACGGCCCTGCTAATGGTGAGCTGAGAGTGAAGAGTGGTATTTAAATCAGGCGAGATGTGCCATCTAAGTCCCCTGTTTATCACACTGTCATGTTGAAGCTAGTGCTGATCACTAGAACCCAAACATGATCTCTTCTTGACACCAAAGCCTTTGCGGGTTCTTAATCTCCTGGGTTACCCCACCCCATGACAGCAAGACTGTTTCTGTGCATACAAATTGCTCCTCCACTCTCCTCTCATCCCATCATGTGATGAGTGGCTTTGGTTACCGAAGAAGACAGACAACTTTCATTAGGGGGTTTCAAGGCTCCGGGGCCGTACACAGGTCACAGCAATTTGGATCATCACCTATGAAGAGCCTTTTCTCATATGTATATGTAGTGATATGATGAATGAAGACGCATCTTTGCACTGACACACACATAGACACACACACACCTCAGCTTGGCAATATCACATATGTTCCACTGGATATTCTCTGTACTTGGAAGGTGAAGGCACCAGAGTTACCCTGAGTGGTTTAATTCTCGAATTGTCATGATGATGGTTGAGTTAATATGTGCCCTTACTCCTAATGAGCTGAATGAACTGACATGGATGTCAGACAGTTAGGAGATTTCCAAAAATAGGCAAATCAGCACATATACATGCTGGCAAAAAGAAAGAGCTTTCTTTGCTTTTTTTTTTTTTTTTAGCTTTTCCTCCCAACCTACACTTGTCAATAAAACATCATAGATACAAAAAAAAAATGTTTTATACAAAATTATCTTTTTGGAATTTTTTTTTTTTTGTGTGTGTGTATCGTCTTGCTTTTATGCAAACATAAAGCGATGATAAATGTCTCTGAAGCTAGGATTAACACAAAGAACTTTAACGTCCATTGTCCATTTAGTTTTGCAGGTCTATTTCCGGACATGTGTTTTGACAGACAGTATCTTTAATTTCATCCAAATATTAGAAAAGCCAACATACGATAAATGTATTTATCGTATGTATTGCTATTTACTGTGTTTTCATTTTTCCCACTGATATTTAACTTTACAAAGTGATTTGCTGTAACTATGATATTTTTAGAACCACCAATTCGTTTAGCTCCAAATAGTTAACTAGAAAAGCTTCAATTCAACCATACAATTACCTTAACCTTACGTTATTAACGTAGCTTTAGAGATGGTGGTTTCATCCTTGAATAAAAAAAATTTTTCAACATAATCCTTCTTGCTACTACATACAGATGTGGTTTGTACTAAAGCAAACCCTCCAGAAAGATGTTTGGTCAGTTATTGGACTGTAATATTCCAGTGTCTGTTGCGCCAAACACAAATAAGGACATGTCTGTTTGAGAAGTTCCAGGGGGAAAAAAACAGCAGAAAGTGAGAATGAAAATAAGTTGCATCAGCGGACACATTCATTCATCAGGAATCCCCGTGACAATTAACAGCTTTACTCTCCCACATATTCGTTTAAACATCTTCAACACCTTGTATTAGTTTGGAAATTTACATTTTCACGTTTATCTCCTCCGGGCAATATCTGGACAATTTCAGAGCCTCAGTGAATGTGGGAAAATTGCTGCAGTCAAGGTTGCAATACTGTCCCTTTTTAAGTGCAAAGGACCTTTCTGCTTTCGTGGATTTCCACACATTTCATAGCGCTTTATGAAAGTACATCAGTTTTACCTTTTAACACTTTTTTTTTGTTTCAATATAAGTCTGATGCTTGCTTTAAACAGATATGACTCCTTACACATATGGAGATAGATTTGTCTTTTTATGAATATGAATGCAAGAAAATATAGAATCTGAGAGGGAAAAAGTTTTGGAAGGTAAAATATATATTTAATAGTAATTTTTCACACTGATAGCAAAAAAAATATATATTTGGGAGTAAAAAAATAAGTTTTGAGATAAAATATATACAAGCCATCACCGCCATGCAGCTGTCAATCTGGCTCAGAATGACCAATGGGAGCATGAACCCACCACTGCACAGTTTTTATTTCGATAGCAAAAAAGTTTTGAGAAAGAAGAATTTGTATTTAAAATAAAATTTTCACGTTGACAGCAAAGAAAATAAATAATTGAGAGTAAAAATGTTTTTTGAGACAATTTTTTAAAGAAATACATATTTAAAATGTCAAATAATTTTTATGTATTCTGTGATACAATATTTGAAACCCCAAAACTTATTTTTTACTTATTTTTTTTCTTTTCAATGTGAAAACAAATTACTATCAAATATATATTTATCCTTCCAAAACTTTTTGTCTCTCTCAGATTGTATATTTTTTTACATTCAATAAAAAGATAAATCTAGCTTTACATAAAAGCAGATTAAGGATCTGACAGTCAAAAGATGTAAACTCTACATTTACAATGATTTATTCAGATTGGAATAAAGATACAATATGGATCAAAGTTGAAAGTTGAATTGAAGCAATTAATTCAAAATGGGACTTGTTTCTCTGGTATACTTGCTATACTGTACAAGAGCCAATAATTAAATTACTCTCAGAGCTAATTAGCAGCAATTGATATGACCTGCTTGGACAAAAAATTTCACTTGAAATGTTAAACGCAATGGACAACACTGATTTCAAATGAAGAGTAGCCAGCTGCACAATTTCCCCTGCTAATAAGAGAAAGGGAGATCAGATTTCTATTAGGAGATGTGGAGGTTTTAATGGATCATTCCATTTGCCATTTATTGTTTACACTCACTTAAATTTTGTCTTGCATGCAAAGCTCAGTTTTTGGCTTGCCGAAGCTAACAACCATTTGGAACAACCAATACCAAATGAAACACAGCAATGTGCAACACACAAAAAAAACTCCAAAGAACCAGTTTGCATGTTATAAACATTCTGGATGAAAAAAAAATCATATAAGATGAACTATATTCACAGAAAGGAAAATTTCTTAAGTCTACTTACTTTGCATTTGAAATATTAAAGATGCAATGAGTAATAAACTGAAAGGGGAGTCAGTCTATTGGTATCTTATCACTTATGAAAATAAGGTTTTTTCCTACCAAATTTATGCCACCCTTTTTACTACTATGTTTCTGAATGAACACACAATTGTGTGTAATAGAACCCTCTCAGCTTTAAAACTCTATAACTGGCTTTGTTTGACAAGTGCTACAGCACCATGTGAGATAAGTCACGCCTGAAAAGGGACATACAAGTGAAAGTAGTTCCCTGTAGTGCAGGCCTCGCTGCATCTGGGGATTCTGGAAGCACGTCATGGAAGGATTTTGCCTCTGACAGCCACCATCCATTCACATCAGTGCTTGAAGTATAAAGTTGTTTCTGTGCCTATCTTTACCACTAGATGTCAGTTATTCTTATACATAACACATTTCACTTTTACAATGAAAACAGCTCTACTCTTCTAAAAAGCAAGACTGCCATCAACACAATTAGGAGTTCCACCTGACATCTGTCAGAACCCTTGTGCTAAATTTAGGCATGGGAAGCTTGACACATTAAGCTAGCAAAACATCCAATACACAAAATTCCACTTTTCCTCTTTTGGTCAATGAAATCCAAATGGACCAACACTTAGTTCAACAGGACCAAATGGATCCTCAGCATCCTTACTTCCTTTGTTATTATGGTCCTGAGTTCATTAGTGACATTCAGTTTCCCTGAAACCAAGGGGCAGATTTGCTGTCAATGTGATAATGCAGTGACAAATGTTATATATATTCATTTAATTTTTTTAAAAAAACAATATTTTTCTAAAATAATCAATAGAACGGTGTGCCCATTATAAATGAAAGCAAGCTTTCCATTCCATGCAAAACCCTACTTATACTAGAAGTATTTGGTTAAAACAAGCTTATATGTATGAAAAAATGCTGTGATGCGTTGCTGCATCTACAATCATATGTTTCACATCCTGTTAATTGAATGAAATGGTGAAATTGCTCTCCTGTCCACCTCCTGCTCTGTGCTGCTGTCTTATTGCCACTTTAACTCTGCCTAAAGCAAAGTTGCTTCACCCTTCTGTTATTCTCTCTTCCTCCAACGCAGTGCTGTCACCATAATCTCTCCAGCCAGTTATTTCTCCTCAGTGTCCATCCGTCCGCCCACACAAATATTCTACCTGCAGTTCATCAGTCACTTAGCTCTATCCATGGTGTATGTTCCATATCATACGAGTGCTCTTTTAAGTCTTTAGCACGTCTTTAAAGTTGCATCTGTTATGATTCAGAGATAAAAGATGTGTAAGGTTGCTTAAAAATAAATAAAGCCAATGCATATCCTGTAGTTACTTAATTATCTACCATATGAGTGTAATGATGGTATTTGAATCTGCGGACCCTTTTGGGTGTAGTTTGGTTAGGATCCATCGCTAAAACCATTCAGGGGCATAATCGTTATCTCAGAAATAAGAGACAAAGAAAAGAGACAAACTTTTCATAAGTTTATTGAGTGATTTTTTTTATATTATCCTCTCGTTTTTAACAAATTGATTGTATAAATTACTGGACAGCGCATTCCATCACGTGATCCATTGGTTTCTGAAGAGCAGATATGAAGCCCATTGCCGGGTCCTACTGTCGACATCTTGGTGTTTTGTCATTATCGGAAAATCCCAAAATGGATGAAAAGGGAAAGCTGAGAGGGCTCCGTCACGGTGGAGCCAGCAGGTTGTACGCAGCTGTAACCAGTGATAGCGCTCTAACACACAATCAAAAGGACACACCTCTAAATTTAAAATTAAAATAACATCGAAACCGAAGCATCAGAAAGGGGTGGGGGGGGGGGGGGGGGGGGGGGGGGGGGGGGGGGGGGGGGGGGGGGGGGGGGGGGGGGGGGGGGGGGG
>JBAMHX010000006.1:17001057-17011723 GCA_037177515.1 Pseudomugil tenellus | reverse complement strand
CAAAAGGGAAAACCTTTAAAGTTGAAAGGAAAAAAAAACCGAAACCAAAGAACCAGAAAAAAGTCCCCCCCCCCCCCCCCCCCCCCCAGAGTTTACATGATGGAAAACTGGACCTATTAAAACGAAAAAAAATAATAATTTTGGAGCCACTCTTTACACATATTTATTTCAGCTGTGAAATCTGACATTTTAACATGGGAGTCCTTGGGCATTGCTCTCTACTGCAGCCAGTCATCTAGTGGTGGAGGGGGGAACTGCAAGTATTTCCATTTCTGTATTGGTGTCACCATTGGCAGCCAGAAATTGCTGCCTGTTTCAACCTCACGTTTTCTTAGTCACTAAAGAAGCAAATAGTCTCACAGAATACAGCACCCAAACTTTCCAGGGTGTAACCCACCTCTTGCCCGATGACTGGTGGGATAGGCTCCAGCAAAGTGGTTAAGAAAATGGTTGGATGGAATACATTACCAGAGGACCGACTTTAGTTCTTTAAGCTTTGTTCTAACAACATGTAAAGTTATAACAGCCAAACTCCAGCTGGATTGACAGATTGACCCTCAAACATCTACTGGATATGTAGTCTGATCATTAAATGCCAAATCACAACCTTTAACCATGAGAGGGTCAGTAAAACAGCATTTCTTTAAGAGAACTGTTACTATTTAGCATACAAAATTGAAGTGACAAGATAACAGCTAGATAATTTAATTTAATTTAATGTGATGAACATATAAAGTGATACAACACTAAATACACCAGCATTTTAGTTAAATGGAAATCATATAAATTGCAATTAAAGACTACACTCCAAAAATATTTTGGAGAGTGAATAAGATTAATTCATAAGTACCTGTGAATATCCTGTCCTGATACCTCCCTTGTTTCTCCCTACAATAGAAAGTATCTACTTGTCCACCCTGATCCTGCTACTCTACTGTGGCAAAAAAAGATAAAAAAAAACTGTGGAAAGCAAAATTCTGAACGCCACTGTAGCCGGCATAGTGTACAGAGACATCTGTGTAGAATATGGATTGGAGACGCCTAAATCTTAATGGAAAACACCTTCTGGGATGGTTGAGAATGAGGGTATTAAGATTCTGTAGGACTTCCAGATCCAGACCAACAAAATGGGCATACTTAATATATAAGCAGGAAAGGAAAGTTGTAGTAATAGATATAACCATCCCAAATTATGGAAATATTTGAAACAAGGAACACAAGAAACTGGATAATTACCAAGAACTCAAGAAAGAATTGGAGAAAGACGAATGGTGAAAAATAATAGTAGTCCCTAAAGTCCTTGAAGCACTGGAGGCCATATCCTTCGCGCTGGAGAAGTGTCTCCAACAGGTACCTGGAGAAATGTCAAACATCTACATCAAGGAGAAATCAGTCCTAGGAACAGCTAAGATAGCATATAGGCCCCTCCAGCTCCCAGGACTCTGTTAGAGACCCTGCTGAAGATTAACAGCAACCTGCACTGCCCAGAAAAGATACAAGGGTGACATACAAAACAATCTTTTTAAAATTATGTTCCTTTTAACAAACTGCTCCACAACAGGAATTTCTTTAAAAGGTTTTTTCCCCATTCTGTTAGATCATCAAAGAAAAAAGTGAATCCCTTCATTTTGCTGGCAAAATGGCTTGTTTTATTTAAACTCTCTTTGTAAAACACCTCTGCTACACAAAAAACACATTTTTGTCAACAACATTTTTAACATTTTAGATAAAAAACTACAGTGAAGAAGAAATAGCAATAATTATGACACGTTTAAAGGTACTTAAAACCTTTCTGGTACAGCACAGACAGAAGCCTTTTATTGTCTGTTTATGAGCCAAGATACCTGAGTGCCTGGAAACTGACGAACAGCTGAATAGATCCATCAAATGTTTCTGTCTTTCAAAGTTTTGGTTTAATATTGATGTTGGCAAAGCTTGGAGAGAAGTCTCATTTGCCTTGGAACATCAACAAAACATAGCTAACAAGCAAATGTGAAGGCCTTCAACAACACTTGGCATGTCAATATTAGTCGCTTCACCTTGTTAATGCAGCAAATTGGTGTATTTCTCTTCATAATAGTTCAAAACAAGTAGCTCAGATGTCAATGAATCAACAGAATAATTGAGATAGCTCTCTATATTTATGGGCAGCCCTCTTTTCTGATTATGCGCCAATATTGGATTGACAGATCACTTCTTTTCACTGGGAAATCTAAAAGGAGCATTTGCGATTATGTTAAATTTCAAAAAGGGACTTTCACAGCTTTTTTCCCACAGAAAGATGTAAATGTAACTTTAAAGCTTTGTGATACAAATATGTTCTGCAAGAAAACTAATGCCACCAACAATATTGAGTGGTTTCTGATGTGTTTGTGAATGTTGTTCTTCTTGAGAAGTCAGAAAGACTCATCTGGCACCAATCAATGCCCAAGTGCCTCAAATCACAGCTCTATTGTGTGTCCAAAACCACAATCAGTACTTCATTGTGGGAGACAAACGGCCTCTGGTTCCCTAACACAATTAAAAGTATTTGGGCAGTGAGTTGCAGCAGCTGTAAAGCTGTATCAAGTGTTCAGGAGTTTTTTTGTAGACAACAATGCAAGATTCAGTCTGAGGTGGCCTAGTAGCAAACAACTCAAAGGAAAGAGGACTGTGAATACTGAAAGAGCACCAGTGAATACTTGTTTCATATGTGTATGGGAGGGAGAGACAATGCCACAAGACAGACCAATCCTATTGTGTTGCCTTTATGGCAATATTTCCTTTATAAATAATTTTATGTGTAAACATTTTCTAAAAGGCTAAAACATTAATATTGTTATGCCAGAGTATTTTGCATAATAGTTTTATGTTTATTTTAAGTTTTAGTTAAAATGTATCACAGAAATATTCTGCTTCCGGTTTTGTCGCATTACTTACAGTTTTCATTCAGTCAGAGCATCCAAAGGCTAACATGAAGTTTAAGAATTTATCATCGTCCATGTTGAAGTAATAACAATGCGATGCCTTAAGTTTGTGAATTCACTCAAACGGAAGAGGACTGTGAATACTGAAAGTGCACCAGTGAAAACTTATTTCATATGTGTACTGTATGGAAGGGAGAGACAAAGTCAGAAGACAGGCCAATCCTATAACCTTTTAAAAATTAATACTGAAAAACTCAAACTGCTTTCCAACATTTTTAGGAGCAAATCAAAAGTAAATAAATACCATTGATCTACTTGAAATTTATTTAAATGACTAATATTCCACAAATATTGATCCAAATAAAAATCTAAATTAAAAGTCAATACAGCAATCATTAATACTCCCTGGCTCGTTCCACTGCAGGACATGAGGACAGAGTTCAAGGAAGAAGGGAGGACAAAGTACCTAAGTGCCTGGAAACTGACGGACAGCTGAATAGATCTATCAAATATTTCTGCTATTCAGAGTTTTAGTTTAATACTGATGTTGGCAAAGCTCAGAGAGAAGTCTCATTTGTCTCGGAACGTCAACACAAGATAGCTAACAAGCACATTTGAAGGTCTTTAACACTTGGCATGTCAATGCCAAGGACAAGATGTCGAGGAGGACAAAGTACAAGGGAAGAACATTCAGCATTTAAAGGCAGCCTGGTGTCATGTTTTAGATGTCTGTAAGTCATTCAGGGGCATTTAGAATTTCATTTTGTTCCCTAAGACTCTGTCAACTCAGGCTAAACATCCACATGTAACTCCTCAAATTGTTAACTATAACTTGGACTGTATCTCTATTGTTTACAGACTACAATAAAATACAAATACTGAGTACTGAATTGATGAGGAGACAGTGATAAGGAGTATTCTATAGATTTATCATCTTCCATGTCAGTAACACCTGTTTAACAGAGTTTATGCTAAAAAAAAAAAACAACTCAAAACTCAATGAAATTATATAACATGGATACATTTTGGATATTAAATCTAAAGTAGACTTCCTGGTTTTGCTCCAATAATGCAGTTTTTATAATTTTATCAGTGTCATCTGTGTGTCCTACAAATAACTATAATCCCACTTTGCTGAAAAACTACCTTCATGATATGACAAGACCAAGACTTTATAAGTCAACCACAATCTTTTACCCAATGGCCAGCCAATCATATAGTGTGACGTCATAAAAAAAGAACACAGTAGACTCCTTATTTCATATTTTTGCTCTGTAGGAGTGTGTTTATCTCTTGTTTTTTGCGGGTTTTATTTTGTTTTGGAGTGCCACTGGAGAACATGTCACGCTGTAGATAGTTGCATCACATCGGTCCCTATTGAGGTCCATGTCTCATGTGTGAATGCAAAGTAAAACGGTTTTCCTGGGGAAGAGCAAATATTACAACGGAATTCATGGTTAATCATTCTGTTGGAAAGCGTCTCAAGAGTCTGTGCAGCAGATATAGACACAAATGTGATAGAGTCAAAGTTCACACTTACTATCAGAGGTAAGAACGGCTTGGCTGGACAGACTATGATATCAGCAAGGCATGCTGATTTTCTCAATGAGTTGGTTGTGTCATCACGTGGGAAGGAGAAAAAAAGCTGAGTGCCATCCTCATATCAGTGGTAGGAGAAGTCATGCACCAAGTGATGAGATGTAGATTTAAAAGAGAAGTGCACCAAGCACTGATCCTAAGTGCACCCCTGTTTTCAACACAATCTGAACACTTTCCCTTGCCAGAATACTTTAAAGGATCTACCAGTGAGGTATGACGTGAACCACAAGAGGAGAAATCCTGACATGCCAAAAGTAAGTCAAAAGCAGCTAACAGGTCCAGCAGCACAAGAACTGAGGATTGACCAGTGGATCTGGCAAGCTGTAAGGAATCAGTAATAGATAGGAGAGCAGTTCACAAAGTTCGACCCTGCCTAAAGCCAGACTGATCTGAATCGAACAATTTCTTATCATGGAGTTACTGTGAGACCTGACTGACCTGATTTGAGAGAAGTTGATAGAATGGGTTACTGCAGATTTAATTGTAGATAAAATTATCTGCAAGATGCCTGTAGGAACAAGTTCAAGAGAATATGTAGTGGGTTTTGAATGTACAAGCAGTTTAGAGACTTCATAGAGGTGGGAGGAGCAGGGTGAGGCATCACTAGCTGGATGTGGCGGGCTAAGTTGGTCAGGTTGGTCAGAGAATTGGTTGGTTATGCTGGCAACCTCTGCAGTAAAGTGTGATGCAGACATTTCTGCAGTCAGCCCAGTGGCCAGCTGTGCAGTTGCTAATAACAACTCCGGCAATTTCAATGGACATCCAAGCATTCCCGTCTTCTCAGATGGTTACAAGCAAGTAGCATATGCATAAATTATGGAAAATATTTTTTTTTTAATATATGCAATTTTGCATCAGGGTCAAATTTATTTTCCAATAAACATTATAGTTCATTAGAATGCACAACACTCGACTTTGGTTGACCGATTATATTAATGTACAGTATACAAAACATGATATGAGTCAAATGGAAAAGGAACAAGAGAAACAAAAAGCATACAAAACTGAACTCTTTCATTTTTAGATGTATATGAAAAAGCATATGTCCTAAAAAAGAACATTTCTTCAGACTTTTAAAATGTTAAATGACAAAAAGAACTTCACAACTACAACAGACTGCAATCGTAAAAAGCCTCCAGCTACAGGAACACCCTGCTGAGAAAGTTATGAGCTCACCAATTCTAAAAAAAGGCTGCAACTACCATTCTGTAAGAATTGCTTCTGCTAAGGAAGAAAAGAGGGGGAAAATACATTGCTAAAGCCGATCATTCTTTATTTGTTTTCTGCTTTAGCTTTGTCAAATTTTCTTTGTGTTGCAACACATCAAATTTTCATGTCAGGCTTTGATATTCTTGTCAAACGGTGGTTAATAATTAAATGCAAAGGTACAAGTTTGTGTGCTGCTGGATTTTCTCTGAGTTAGATGGCAGTTAGCAGCTGAGCATTCCGTTTGTAGGTTCCTTGCTCACTGGATCATTGTCTCCTGCTACTGAAGTCAAATAGTCCCTTTTTTGAGGAAAAACTATTTTACAATCTGCCTTGTTGGTTTGACCTCTTCATTAAATCCAAACTGAAACATCCCTACACCCAGAATCTTAAAATTACATCATGCATGGGGAATAAAAACAAAAATAAATTGGTAAGAGGTGCTGCCATCATCTGGGCAGCTAACATGTTGTTTTTCCTAATCAGAGCACAGGGTTTGTATTCAGCCTTCCAACAGCCAGGCTGATTACTGCCTGTTCAGAATGGTGATTATTTAATGTAATCCTGGGGAAGCTTTTGAACATCATGAAACATTTGCAAAAACAACAAATATGCCAGACTACTGAGTTATAAAACATGACACATAAAACACAAAATTAAAACTGATTGGCAGCCATAATGAACTTCCGAAACTGCTAAATCCTCTTATAAACAGTTATTTTTATGCAACAACTTTGCTCTTATAAATATTTTGGAAGTCATTATTTGTTAAGGTTTATCTGACTTCCCATCAGCATTAAAATGGCTTCTATCAGTGCCACAAGTGAACCAGGGAAAGAGATGATTTTATCTCCTCTCTTAATGAACCAGATAAGTTTAACAGCAAATAATCTCCAGTCATTACTGCCCAGTCATCCAAATCTTCAGCAATTCAATTTTACAGTTTTTCTCATCACTTGCATCATATAATATGATTACCATGCACAGTGTTATTAGTGTTGTACATGTGGGAAATCCAGACAGCAGGCCAGCAGTGAACCAGTAATACAACCCAGTCTCCAGAAGCGGGCTGTCCTGGTGAATAATCAAAACACTGCCTGCCACTTCAGGGAGAAAATTAACAGTCAGACCTTTCTCAGTACAGCCTGATTAGCTTCAGCAGTGTAACTATCTGACACTAATAGCATCTGTGGTGTCTTCACGTTTAGCTGAATAGAACTATTAAATTGAGACATGGTACACTACCTTAGCTACACAGAAAGGCCAGACTATGTACAACAATAGTATAAAGACGAGGTCATTTTTCACTTATTTTCATTCTCAGATTCCTACATACCAAATAGTATGTCAGGAAATTTAGCCTTAGGCAGAAATGTAGCTGTTGTCCATTTCAAAAGGTCCAGTAATTTGCCACATGCTCATTAGTTTAGCAACATACTCCATCTGTACACCCAACATTGTGAATACTAAGCTCCTGCCAGACTTGTTGGAATGGAACTTACACAACAAGTACCTTTCCGTCATCTTTGCAATTCTGAACTTTATATGCTAAAATGTTTGCACTCCAACTTCCTTACTTTTATTATGTTAATTGTTTTACTGTTTTAGGTATTTTACTGTTATTTATGGTTTTATTGATAAAATGTAAGGGTGTACCCTCTAAGCTTCTATAGTGTCATAGACTGGTAAACTGTCCAGGGTGCATACCTGCAATAATTAAACTCCTGGCAAGTCTAGAGTTTTGGGCATTTGGGTGATTCCAGCTTACAGTAGCCAACGCAGCAGCAATCTCTCAGTCACGTCTTTCACATGTGTTGACTGAATTCCTAAATGCAATGTCGACCCGGATGGTGAAGTTTATTAGGTTTCCAGGCACTTGAGATTCTTTGAATAAGAAAAAACAAGGTTTTTTTGAGGTAGCTGGAATCCCCGGTGTTATAGGAGCAATTGACTGCACTCATGTGCAGCTTGTGCCTCCCGTAAACTCTGAGCATATATACAGAAACAGATTTCTTTGCTGTAGCTCTTTGGTCATTTTATTGGCTTCTTCCACCAACACCTCTAATTCCATTGGATCAAACTTTTATTTTCACTTGCGGTTTTGTAAAGTTGTCATTATGAAAACCATGACACGCACTAAATCCTCATTTAAATAGGCGTGTCTCCAACACTTTGCACCCGCTGTCATTTGCGTGAGCAATCTTAGTAGATCACGTACTAAATCATGGCCCCACCTCACACGCTAAATTCTAGATGCCACATGTTGATTAGTACACGCCAAATGAGATCTTAGTAAGACAGTAAAAGCACAAAAGTATGGTTGCAATTTGCACTCATTTCCATGATAACATTACTTTGGTTGGATAAAACTGCAAAGATTTGACAACAGCTTCCAGAGTGAAATTTATTTTAAAGTTGCATTTAAAGTTGAGTCCTGTCAATGTAAACTATCCTTCATGTTGTTTTGCGCTTGTGGGCTCAGACACTGTTGAACCAACAAAAAGCACAATGGCAGATCTCTGTGTCATGTTTATGCTGCTGCCCCTCTATGGTCTTTGGTAGAAAAGCCTGTTTTGGGTAGAACATTTATGCTTACTTACTTATTTATGCGTACTTACATGCACCAGACTAACTAGCAGTTGGCATGTTGTTGTGTCATGTTTGAAATGCCAACATGTATCATTTCGGATCATGGCTTAGAAAGCTTGAGAACAACTGCTCGCATACTACTGCTCGCATACTACTGCTTGCATACTACATCCTTTCTAATCATATTTGATTTTTCTCTGCACTGAGGTAAATGTCATTTTGTTGAAAGTTTGTGTAGAGTAGAAGGATACTGATAGGAAACTGCCATCTTGAAATGTTCAAGACAGAGAAGCGTCATATATGTTCAGGTTCATTTAGTTCCCTCATCATAAATATGCACAACGCATGAAACAAATTCAGACTGTCTACCATACTCTGAAGAAAATTATGATACCAATGTAGTTTTCTGTCCACTAAAAGTCTGAAAAATATGCTAAACATCTTTACGTATGGATTCAAATGAAGCATAAACAGTATTTACAGCATCATTTTTCCTTCTTCTTATTGATTTAGTTACTTTACATCATCACTGTCATTAAACAAACAAAAAACAGGCTTTTTGTTTGTCTTATGGGATGGGTGAAAACTAAACCAAATGAGCTTGATCGAATGCACCACTAACACATAAAGCAAGCCATATAAAGCACTACATTCTCCCCAGCACAGACGGTACTCAACATGTTTTCTATATCTGCTGATAAACATTGCAGAGGAGCACAACAAAATGGGCAGTCCATAATATAACAGCTTAGCACATAACTACATTTACATACTACAGGAGGATGGTAATGAGATAGCTACCTGAGATAATTACTACTCAAGGCATCTGGCTCTCATCCCCTACCACAGGGAACCGGTGTAACTCACTACAATTAAATGGCCACTCATTTGCTCCATTTGAGGGAGAATTAATGTCATTTTATACTCCACTGTGTTTTAACAAAGTAATGGCTTACAGAACAAAAGCATTGCCCAGCAAAGAAGGATTGATGGAATATTTACTTGTGATCTGGGACGTGGTAGATGTGGGTGAGGGTGTGTGTGTGTGTGTGTGTGTGTGTGTGGGGGGGGGGGGTTCCAAGTTCCAGCTTGATAAAACTTCTGGGGCTGATATGCATCTCACATGTAAACATCTTTATCTAATTTAGCTGGATAACATATTTTATCAAAATGCTCATCCAAGTCTTTTTTGTTTTTTTTTAACTGTTTGTTTTCCAACAAATAACTATCTTGATGGAAAATATTTGCCTTGTATGTATATCTCCATCTGGAGTAATTTGTGTTTTCTTTTAATATGACTCCATTCAATTAAATTTAATTCAGCTTTATTTGTATAGCGCCATTTTATGACAATGTCATCTCAGGGCACTTCATAGAGATTAATTTGTGCCAATTAAAAAAGAAAAGCCAATGTAAGGGAATCAAAAAGTGCCGTAACAGACACGCCACAATATTGGTCCTGTGGATCTCATGCTGTTCTTCTGACGCCTTTGCATATTGCTCGGCTGAAACCACATGGAAGCAACAAAAGCTTTGTTAGCTTTCTAAATTACATTCAAATTGGAGTAAGCAATAAACAAGGAGACTGACACGAATATGTCAATTAGTGTTTGATTATTTCTCTCCCGTAATTATATAGGCTGTATGATGCATTATCAGAAAGCATGATTAGTCACCTTTAAAACAAGGTTTAAACTTGTTAGGAGAATACTGTGAGAGATTATGGTACATAGTTTATAGGTTGCAACAATATATTTAGCTCAGTTGCTCATTCCTCAGCTGCAAGCCTTACAAGTCACAGCTCATTGTTAAGGTGGCTAATTAAACATTCCATCACTGTATATTAAAACAACAATGGATATTTTTCAACATGATGAATATTCAATCAAAAATAAATATCCTGACTTTCTGAGCTAAATTGGCTTTCTTTCACAATGCCATGCCAGCATGAGAAAACAAGCCAAGTTAAACTGCCACAACACACTTCAGTTAGTAGTTAGACATTTAGAAAGTGGTAATTCCAATATAAAAACAAAGGGAAAAGGGGAGTCACATTAACTTTTGTTCATCCTGTAGGCTGTGAAAGCTAGTAAAGTACTGAGCTGTTGTCATTTGAGGACCTGAAGCTTTTTTTTCCTAACTGTCCATGACAATATTAAAACCTGCTTTCATTTAAACTTAAGTGTCCAGTTGATTTCCAGTCCCAATGCATGATTTTAGGTGTTCACTTCACTTTGTGTAGTCTTAGGTCTCAGAAATGACTAGGTGCTCATACAAAACAATAGTGGTGTAGAGGAATTTCATGTATTAGTTTAATTACCTTGCTCTTAATTAATGTCTAGCTGAAAGGTCCGACCATAAGGCTC
>JBAMHX010000006.1:16957328-16970385 GCA_037177515.1 Pseudomugil tenellus | reverse complement strand
TCTGTGTGATTGCAAATTCGTATCTGAATAAAAGTGCTGCTTCTACAACCATTCTGCTCGGAGTAATTTGATTCCACGACAATAACAGATTCACTTTTTGGTCTGTCAAGGAAGTAAAACATTTATTCTGCCCACCAGAGCCAACAACCACTGTTACTAAGCTTACATATTTTAAATTTGTTAGAAGACCATTAAGAACGAAAACAATGCTGCTGAATTCTGCTAAATAGCAGCAATGGTGTGACTCAACCTCCTTAACCCTTTAACTTCCTGGTCTACCATGTGGTAGAGGTAAGTTTGCAGTGATTATGACAAATCACTGATAACAAATTGTGGAAATTAACCTGCCTAATCCATCTCTACCACTCTGTTTTGGTATATAAAACCCAAAATTGTTTGTTCTTAAACCACTGTTTCACATTTCCACCAGTTCACTGTCGAAATCTTATTAAATTACATCTAAATCTTTTGCTAAATAACATTTATTCTGATTATTTCTGTGCAAAACAAATAGAAAAATTCAGAGAAACATTATTGTCGAACCTTTATCTTAATGTGCAAGTTAAAGAGTTAACAAAATCCAGAAATTGGAATGTGATAAAGGGAAAGTGACAATCTACTAAACTATTCAGCATGTGTTTGTCCCCACAGTGGAGAGGATGGAAAAGCCTGCCTGTAATCCTGAGCAGGGCTCTGTGGGATCAGCTCATGAGGTGGGCCATTCCACAGCATCTGACCAAGATGGTGACCTGGTTGAGGAGGGGTACCAGGCTGTTGTGTCCATCAATGCTTTGGTCACATAGTCACTTAGGCTCTTGTTTCTTTTTAATACATTGTCAAACTGCAAATTCTCATCAATTCGTAAACAAGAGTATATGGGATATATATAGAATAAGCTGTCTGGCACTGGGAGGGAACAACACACTGTCAAGTCTGCTGATCAAATGTATTTTCCTGACATATGTGGCATCTTATAAGGACACATGAACTTTTCAAGGATGTAACAGAAACTGTCAAAAAGCATGGTGGTCCACAAGATATAATGTTTCTTTTATCAGATACTGCAAAGAGTCAGAAACTGTTGGTGAAGTAAAGCGAACTGCTTATAAATGCAACATGATAAAAAAAACATGATAAAATCATCTCTGACAGAGTGTCACTGCAGATGTACTTTCAAATAAAATTACTTAGAATTACTTTTCTTTTTGTTTCTTTGTTGCTTGGAAGCAAATGTGTAATGAGGTTCAGGTTGTTGCTGTAGAAAGAAAGAAATTGGCTTTTTTATTCAGGTTCTATTGTGAATAAAATAAAAAGGGAAACAGCCTTTTTCCATAGTTAGTGTAAGAAAATTCAGCCCCCATTGGTGGAGGCTAATTAGTATTTGTCCAATTCAATTAGCAATCATTCTACTTTTGTCTAAAAGTTGACGGTAAAAAAAAAAAAAAAAAACTTTTTATTTTATATGGTCTGCATTCAATAAGAATTGTCAGGATGTGGATCTTTCAAATTCTGGATGTAGAAAAACACCAATCAGGATATTTGATCCCCTCAAAGTTGAGGAAACTAAACAACATTACTGTGTATTTGTTGTTAGCATAGAAAAAACGGGAAAAAATAAAGGTCATGTCAACTCTTACTTCTGTATGAATGAGAGCGCAATATAATCTGAAGTTAAAGGGAATAAAAATGAGGAGACTAAAGATTATCTCTCTCAGTTAATTCTGTGATGTAACAGTTACCTGAAAAATCCCAGTGGCAAGTGACACATTTCCTGACACATAGTACTGGTTGACAACCAGAAACATAATCACAATACCAAAGCTCTAATAAATAATTAAAAAGATCTTTCTATTAAAAAAGATGATTTTCAGTCTTTAACTGGATACAGTGGGGCAACAGGCCATTTATCAAAACTAATACTAGCTTCTACAGAACTTGAGAAGTTTCATCAAAACAAAGTGAACTTGATGCTGTACCTTAAAATGTCAAATGTTCTTAAAAAGATTCTGCTTTGTGCTACACTCTGATATTTCAACTGAGAAACCC
Source organism: Pseudomugil tenellus (assembly GCA_037177515.1). Taxonomy (NCBI): domain Eukaryota; kingdom Metazoa; phylum Chordata; class Actinopteri; order Atheriniformes; family Pseudomugilidae; genus Pseudomugil; species Pseudomugil tenellus. The sequence goes on along the minus strand of JBAMHX010000006.1, from coordinate 16,968,339 downwards.
AACATCACGCTCTCCGTGACCTTGAAAAGGCTTCCTGTGATGTGCCAAAGTACCTTTTTGTCGTTGGTTGGTGTTTGGTGGTGCAGGCCTTGTTTGACCAGTAATTCACACACACACACACACTGATCCCTTTCTCCACGTGCATTTGCACATCTCTTTCCTGGATACAGGTCTTATTCTCTAATCCTCTGGACTCAATGCTGAGGCTGCAGCCTTGTAATTCACCAAATCCCTTTCTTCTCTCCTCACCTCATACCTTCCTTTACAATGTCAAGTGATCCTTGACTATACACATGCAAACACAGACACACATTCTTACCAACATCCAAATTGTGAAAATCATACATACAATCATAAATACAAAACAGGATGAATATAAACAGATTAAATGTTATAAACATGGAAACAGAATGAAATATTGAGGATTTGTGTTGTTTGCAAAACCATAAAAACTCAAAGTAAAGATTTCATCTGTTCAAGGTGCAGGACTGTAGAGCATCTAGAATCCTGTATCAGACCACAATGGGACAACATTCCTGTGCTAAAGCTCCATCAGCTGGTCTCCTCACATCCCAGATGTTTATAGACATGTTGATAGAAGAGAGGATGCTAACAATGCTAATCATCACTCTGGATCTACTTTTTAAATGAGTTGCTGCCATCAGATTCACAATCAGATCATAAACCCAAGAAAATTTCAAATATCTCATTTTCAACATCTGATTCTTATATTTTACACAACACACTAACCCTTTTGGAAGTGAAGTAGTAAAGATAAAAGTTAAAAGCTAAATTCTCAGGCCTAAAATTTCTAATGCCAATCAGAGTATTGAGGAAGCACAGAATAGGGTCATTATATCCCCAAATGCGCAGTGTCGGGGATATTATGTTTTTGCCCATATCGCCGCCTTGTCTGCTCCTCCCGCCGCCAATGTGTGGCGTTATATTATTGTGTCAAGGAATGAAGACTGGGGCCGTTTAGGGATATACCCCTTGCCATCGCTTTCGACGGCATAGACTTTGTTTATGTATGGTTTTATTGCATTTTCCATACAACCAGGTAGATTTTTTTAACTTTTTTTAAAACCTTAAATGGTAACGCATTAAACGCATTGGACGCATTAAATCCTAAAAAAACACACATGAACTTAAGCATTGAGAAGATATTTCATTGTGATGTCTACTTTGAAAGGTGACAGAGACTGACTTACTTCTTGTTTTAGATTTTTTTTAAATATCTGAAAATATCTGTTTCTAACATGCATATCTTAGGTCTCATGTCTAGCTGTTTTCATATAATGAGTTTCTTTCTCTTTACTCTCAAAACTGCCACTGAAAATCATCCACATTTGACAGCCAGTTTCATTAAAAGCTCCTTTTTTTCCAGGAAAACACTTAAGTGCCACCCTGATGTGCCATTAGAGTCACTGTAAGAACAATGCATAATGTTTGCCTGCCACTGAGAATATGTGAAACATCAGTCATGAGCAATACTGTTGGCAATAAATGCTAGAGAAGAACTTTAGATAGAAAAGATAAATAATTAAATGTGTGAAATATATCAGTGACTTTTGCTGGGTTTGGTCTTTATATGTGATGAAAACTGAGAAGCTATCATTTAATATGGATTTTTTATGGCATACAATTAAAAAATTTGGATTTTATCAGCTACACTGAAATGGATTAAACTTTCTGGAAAATTAAGAGATGACTGAAAGGATTTTATCTTATTAAACAATTGAAATAAACTACATAGTGTGAATGAAATATGTCCAATATTTCATATGTCACCCTTGGTCAATGTTCAAATGCTTTAATATTTTTACATTTTCAGTGTCTTTGTGACAAAATCTACTTAGTTTCGCTTGCAAATCGTTCTCAGACCCTCGAAATCCATTATCCTGCCCTCTAGGAGTGCAATGCCCTTCGAATGGATTACCTTCCCTCACTTTGTTATCATCCACCCACATTTCTCCAGTCCGAATGACATACCGATGTAATTGCTGTTTATCCTTGTGGTGTGGATCAGTGAGCCATGTCTTCCTCACTCTGGATATCATCCATGTATAGGAGGTGGCTCATGGTAACCCCATTCCTGATTCAGTCTCCTTGGCCAGTTAGCTGAGGGGGTTCAGGCCTATACAGAACAGCAGCGGGGACAAGGCATCTCCTTGATATATGCCACATTTGATGGAGACTCGTGTAATTCACTTGAAGTTGACCTCCAGGGATGTCTGCTTCAGCCTCATCGAGTTTGCAACAAAAGTCCTGAAACTGCTGTTGATCTTATGTAGCTTCAGACATTCCAGGATCCATCTTTGTGGCATTGAGTTGTAGGTTTCCTGGTAGTCAATCGAGGCAGTGCATAGGTTTGTCTGTCTGGTTTTGCAGTCTCCGGCAACACTTCAGTAAACCAGCAGCTGGTGTTTGGCTCTTCTGGTTCCATTGCCCATGCCTTTCTGTGTGTCCGCCATGTTTTGATCCATGTGCCCACTTACCTTAGTCGCTATGATGCCTGACAGGAACTTCCATGTTGTGGAAAGGCAGGTTTTCTGGCTGATAGTTGGATGGAATTGATGCCTTCTGGGGAGCTTTCAGTACCAGGACTGTTCGTCCCTTGGTCAGCCATTCAGGCTGGCCAAACTTGTCCAGGACCACTGTTGCTGTACTGTACATCAGCTGATTGGTTTCTGTGATTGTCACAGTAGGGATTGTACTTATTGCTGCATTCACATCAGCTAGAAGGCTTTCTAGTGGTACATCACTAATCTTTGCCAGTGAGTGCTGGGAGTGGCATTCTCTCATCTTAGCCATGATGCTGTCTCTCAGGCTCATTATTCCCTCACTTATCTCTATCTCTATCTATCCTGGTACCCAGTCTCTATGGGGGAGTTTATTTTATCTCCCCCATACTCCTTCTCACTTGCAAAGACATGGGTGTAGCAATATAATAATCAGTGATCTATGTATGTTGCTCAAACGCTGATGTAACAGTTATTTGTATTATGCACTTAACACATACTCAAATTTTGAATAGAGCCAGGACTATCATATGATGTAATCGTATTAAACAATGTTTTGCTTCCTCTTGACCAACACATTTTCAGATTTAGTCAAATCTGCTGAAAACTGATCACAATATCTGCAACTGCTTAATTTAGTAAGAAAAAACCTAAATGTGTGGTATTGAACTGGACAAAGTCGAACTAAAATGTTTTTTAAAAACGTAAATAAGAACATGGCTTACACGATATCCTGCCACAAATATAGCTAGTTGTTTGTCCTTTACATTTGATGTAAAATTAAAGTCTGATATACAGAATGTACGTGTTATAATATATAACATTGCTTATTTCCATATCTAATTGAACTCAGGAAAATAGAAAAAAATATTTTCATATTTTAATTGTTTTGTTATTTGATATAAACAACTCCTGAACAATCTATGATGCAACTTGGCGTTGGTGGATGGAGCGAGACATGATGTCCCAGATGTGCTCATTTAGATGCAGGTCTGTGGAACGGTACATAACATCAATGCCTTCATGACACACTCCAGCCACATGAAGTCTAGCATTGTCTTGCATTAGAAGGAACCCAGGGCCGACTGCACCAGCATATGATCTCAGAAGGGGTCTGAGAATCTGACCACTGTACCTAATGGCAGTCAGGCTACCTCTGGCAAGCACATGCATGACTGTGTGACCCTCTAAAGAAATGCCACCCCACACCATTACTGACCCACTGCCAAACCAGTCATGCTAGAGGATGTTGCAGCAGCAGAAAGTTCTCCACAGCGTCTCCGGACTCTGTCACATCTGTCATGTGTGCTCAGTGTGAACCTGCTTTCATCTGTGAAGAACACACCACACCAGTGGCAAATGTGTCAATATTGGTGTTATCTGACAAATGCCAAACATCCTGCATGGTGTTGGTCTGTAAGCACAACCCCCACCTGTGGACGTGGGGCCCTCATACCAACCTCATGCAGTTTGTTTCTGACTCTTTGAGCAATCATGTGCACATTTGTGGCTGCTGAAGCTCATTTTGCAGGGCTCTGGTAGTGCTCCTCCTGCACAAAAGAAGGTGCTGCTGGTCCTGCTGCTGGGTTGTTGCCCTCCCACAGCCCCTTCCACGTCTCCTGATGTACTGGCCTGTCTCTTGGTAGCAAGTCCATGCTCTGGACACTACACTGACAGACACAGCAAACCTTGCCACAGCTCCCATTGACGTGCCATCCTGGATGAGCTGTACTACCTGTACTACCTCATGCTACCACTAGAGTGAAAGCATAGCCAACTTTTGAAAGTGACCAAAACATAAGCCAGAAAGCATTGGAACTGAGAAGTGGTCTGTGATCACCACCCTGCAAAACCACTCCTTTATTGGATGTCTTGCCAATTGCCTTTAATTTCCACCTTTTGTTTATTCCATTTGCACAACAGCATGTAAAATTGATTGTCAATAAGCGTTGCTTCCTTAGTGAACAGTTCGAATTGTAGTTGAATTGGAGTTACATTGTTTTGTTTAAGTGTTCCTTCTATTTTTTGAGTAGTGCATATTGAGAAAATTTAATGAAAGTACCAATATTTCAGAATTTGTCACTTCTAGTTTGTTTGTGTTGCACATTACTTGGCATGAATTTTGTGCTAACATTCATCCTAAGAAGTAGCATACCCAAAACTGCCATCTCTCTATCACCTTCATAGATAATTAGTTCATATTTAAAACATGTCACTCTTTTTTACACTTTGTCATTCTTTTTTAAATTTCTATTATGATTTCACTCACAGGTGCTCACTTCTTGTCTGTTAACAGCTTTCTTGCAGAGAAAAAAATATTTATATTGATCTTTTTGTGTTTTAAGCACATTACTAGTCTTTCACATTAATAGTCTTTCAACACAGGTCACATTTAATTTTATTAGACTTGGAAAAAGATTGTGATCAGTGAAGTTGCAAGTATAGTTGAATGGGAAAAGGAAAATGGATAAATCAGTGAATGAATAGATGGATAAAACATGCAGTTGGATTACCCCATAAGATATTTCTGGCCAGTTAATAGTATGAAACAATAAAGAAGCTGAAGGTCCTATAGGTCAAGAAAAAGTTAATATTATAACCTGCAATCTTCATGAATTTATCCTGAAGTCCAAGACACGGTGGGGTTGGAAAGTAGCACAGCAGAGTTTGAATAATTAATATGTGGATGCAGGGCAAGAATTATTGGATAAGTAGACTAGAGTACACTCTGACCCAAATCTCCTTCAGTTGCACACAATGGGACATAAACTTCTAATGACTGTAATGACAATGATTTCTAAAAGGAATAGGGTTAAATGTAGATGTAAATCCAAGTATTTATAAACTTTCAATGAAGACAACGTGATCTCCTATACTTTTGAAGGCTCAAAGTTAATGCAACTGTTTCTTAAATCATTGTGTGAGTCCTGAGGAATTAATTTATGGTGGTGCACAGGTTTCTCTATTCTCTCTTCACATGTAATTTATTTTTTGTTGGAAGGATGATGAGAGAGGTGAACTACATTTACCTCCTCTTTTAATTGCTTATTGTTTTAAAGGTGTATGGATGTCACAATAATATTTTAAATGAGCTTTTAATTACGATTTTGGACTTGTGGATTGCACATGCAACCAAAAATTTGAGTATGACACGCTTTTGTTTTCTTGGTCAGCCCAGTGCGCAGAACATGTGCAGATAAAGAATTCTTATTGTCTCTGATGTAGTTAAAGGGATTTGTTATTTCTCTGAACATCGTTCTGCATTTTCTGTGTTCACCCTTTCTTTACTCAAGCCTCAAGAAGAAAAACTCTGTGATAAAATGCCAAAAAAATGAATGGGTCTTCACTTTTTAACTGGCTCTGAACCATAGCTGTCCGACGACTTGTGTGTTGCTTTAAAATTAAGACCAGCGCACAATTGTCATCTGTTACATCAAAAATAGAGAGCAAAGTCCCCAAAACTGCCATCTTAAAAAGGTCAACTTCACAAATGAAATTAAAAAAAGCTCACAGCCTGGTGGAAAAAAAATTATTTTGAGAAAAGTCACTTTTTTTTTTTTTTTGCAAACTACATAAACCTTGTAAGAATTTTGTAAAGGAAAGGCATAAACACATTGTTTCTGCTTCAAGATTGGACGTGCATTGCATATCTTGGTAGGAAACAGGCCCAGTGGCATATTGGCGCCCTGTCCAGAGTGTACACCAACTCTTGTCCCATATCAGCTGGGATGGGCTCTAGCACCCCAGCGACCATGTTTGGGAATAAGTGGTAGATGATTGATGGATGGATGGATGGATGGATGGATGGATGGATGGATGGATGGATGGATGGATGGATGGATGGATGGATGGATGGAACCAATCTCTGTAAACAGAGAGGATTGTGTGTGAAAATTCCAATAAATACTTACAACCCAAATTCACTTAAAACTTCTTTCTTCCTTATATGAATGCTCAGTTCGAATTTCATTCATCTTTGCCATGTCTACTTGAATAGACCTTTTGTAAACATAACACCCACTGGTTGTTTGTCAATAAGCATAATCTCTGCAATGTTCAAATTATCAAATTTGTTGCTAGATTAAGCTAGTTTTCAGATCACTCTTGTGAATTTTTTTTCCAAAAAGTTACTAGCAAGAAATCTAGCAACTTTTTCTGATCTTATTGGATGCTTTTGAGGACTGATGTTATTTCATAGGCCATGGTCATAGATGGCATTTGTTGACATTATTAGGATGGTATTAGTGTTTTAATTTGATTTTAATCAAATTGTTTTAAACGTGCTTCATAAATAAATTTGATTAGATTTGATTGGATGTAAAAGCATGTATTAATTTATTTTTCAATTATTTTCTTATTTATTTTGGATGCTAGAAGAGCTGCTGCACATGATCCTCTAGAATCCAAAAAAAAATGTACCATAACATATTTTTTAAAAATGTACCATGACATGTTGACACATAATTAAAAATGAATACACTTTATAGAAAATTAAATAAAAGGAGTTAACAGATTTTTATGTTCTAAACATATTTCGATTCGTCATATCATCAACTTAGCCTCTCCCAGACTTTCATCCTCCCTGTGACATAATCTATTACAATCCCCCTGTCTAGAGCCTCCCTCTGCCAGCTTCTGAATGCAGAGCTGGTATCCGGGGTCCATGATCAGGTCTAACTGTCGATCGCCCTGGTGTCGGGGACTTCCAAATATACAACTACATATACATATGGTTAGAATATATTTGTATTAGAAATTAATCTCATTTGCTCTAAAATGACAAGAGCAAAAAAAGACTTGCCCTTTACCTATCAGCTTATTTCCTTGATGTTCCCCTTTTTTTGTTTCTTTTAGTCAGATCTCCATCATCAGTCCTACTATTCCTGTTTAACCTTTTTCAATTTCTCATAGCTGGTTCTGCAACATGATACTTGTTGTGTGGTCTTAGCTAAAAATGTGTTTTTTATTAATTTATGCATCTTTACTGACATTTGGAACAGGAGTCTTAGGTTATGCTTTAGATCAGTGCTGTCAACACAAATCTTTATTCTATTTCTACCTTCTTCCAACCTCGTTTACCTGCTCTGTGAGTTTACAGTCTAAAGCAAGAGAGTCTAATGTTGTTCTGCTTGCCTCATTGACTCTGCTTGTATGCTCCGGCAAGCACAAAACTACCTACTGCCCTGTGAATTCTCAAAATTAAGAAGAGACAAAATTGAAGTGGAGAATGGTGCCCTGTGCAAAATGCGTAATTTAAAAGTATGTGGACAAAAAAGAAGAAAAAGTAATGATTTGGCAAACTCATAAAGCCATTTAATTCTAATTTATCACAAACAATGGATCTATCAGATGCTAAAACAGAAATTGCAACATTTTAAATTTAGTGACAGAAACACATCCAAAAATAGTTTAAAATGGACTAATACATGGATGCAGAGTAACTGGTTCAAATAAAGAAATCGGGAAATAGTTGATGACTAATTAAATTAATTGGTAAGAGGACCGTAACAAAGCCTGTGAGTCCAGCTGTCTTTAAACGGTATGCAAAAGTGTCACAAATCAGGCTTTGACATGACCCACTGGTTATTATTTTATTCATTCATTAATTTTCCATGCCAGGCAATCCAATTCATGGTCACAATGGGTTGGAGTCTATCCTGCCTATTATCTGGCAATAGGCTGGATACACCCTGGACAGGTCACCAGATGATTACAGCTATATTTAATTTTTGAAAAACCGAAACAGTCCAAGTAAATATGTTTTTTAAATCCAACATAGGTCGCTTTCATGTTTTACTCTAAACTGGACACATGTAGTATTTTTCAAATTGACAGTCTGAATGGCCAGGGTTAATTTAATTAATAATTTAATTAAGGGAGAAAATGGAAAAAATATATCTAAACAATGGAAAAGGCAATATTAAATTTCCATTTTTTTTGTCCAGTTGCTTAAAAACTGAGACATGTGTACACATTGTGTGACATCATGATGTCTTCCACTACACATATAACTGGCTTCGGGGCTGTAGACATTGTACACTAGAGTCTGATGACAATAGCATTAAATTATAATGTGAATAAATTTAATCAAGTATGGAAATCAGATGTCAGCTAAACTTGGAATTGACTGTTTAGACTGGGAGTGTAACAGTGGCCAAACTGCATCTGAAACAATTTCTGAAAATGGTTCGACATATTAAATGATAGAGTATGAGGTTCCCTTCTCCTGAAACAATTGTTTCCAACATGGGGTCCTCAAACAGTTGACCATTCAGAGCCAATGTGATTAAAAATGAAGATCATTTCTACACAGAGAGAAGCTGAAATTTGTCCAATCATGTTTTTGACTAACTAAACATTTCACTGACAAGGAATTGGTGTTTTGGGTGTTTTTTGAACATATGTTTTAGACTCCTTAACACCTTTAGATGTTAAGGTGAATAAATGGAAACCGCCAAATGGCCTATATAATATATAATATATTAGCACAAAAAGTTGTTTGTTTTTTTTAAGGCGATGCAGTGGAGAACTTCTTGTTTTTACTAGCAACTTTGTTTTTCCCTCAAACATGTAATAAAAAAAACTCATGTCTAAGAAACACCACAAAGCAGAAGAATATCTTTATTATCATTATTATAACATCATAATTATCTTTTTTTAACAGGTGGCGAGCAAGATGGTGCCAGTGTGTTTTGCCTGTCCTGTGTCTCATCAGACTTTGATTCTGTTTCTGTTGATTCTGTTTTGATTCTGTGTTGGTTTTTTTCACTCATCTTACTAAATATCAACCCTCTACTAGTGTACAATCGCCAAACAGTTTTAAATCTCCAATCTTCTTTTGATTATTTGGGCTTTTCTGGCGTCCTCACCCCCGACTTTATCTGGAAATAGATGGTCACCATGTTTTTGCTGCATTTCATGGCGCTACTGGGATCCCATCAGTTGCTCTCTGGTTTCTCTGGTCGGCCTGAAGAAGGAGGAGCTGATCCATGACCTCCCTGTCCCTCACTTCTGCAGACATGAGGTGAACCAAACAACCTGCGGCCATTTGCTTGGGCTTCACAGATGGCTGCTGCCCAGGCTTCAGCTCAGGTTAGGATGGTCTTGATGAATGCTAGATCACTAGCAAGGATTTTTTATGTCCCGAAGGTTTGATTTTCTCTTCATAAGGGAAACATGGATGAATATTGGTGAGTCCGGTGTACTTTGGGAGCTTTCACAACCTGACTGCTCATTTTTTTTTTAACTCTTTGAGGATTTCTGGTCATGGTGACCTCATAGCAACCGTTTACAGGAACCGTTTTATTTGTAAACAGATCACGCTGATGCCTTATCCCAGCTTTGAGGTGAGCCTATTTGAGCATGGTTCTGTTTCCCCTGTGTTGTGCACGGTTACAGGCCACCCAATTACAACAAAGACTTTACTGGTGACTTTGCTGACATTTTGGCAGGAAATAAGCCTAAATATGACAGAGTTGTAATAGTTTGGGATTTGAATGTCAATTGGTATTCTCCTGTGATACCTTTGGTCAAAGACTTTTTACATCTTATTGATTCTTTTAATCTTGTACAATTTGTGTGTACTCCTACACACGAACATGGGGACACTTGATCTTGTTTTAACTTGTGGTTTTACTGTTCTAACTTAGAGGTTTGTGAAGCTCTGTTTTCAGACCATAGCCCTGTTGTGTTCGACACAGCTCTTTCCTGTTGCAGAGTTAAACTATGCATTCTTGGACGTTGCTCCTGTGTTTTTAACTCTTCTACTGCTTCTCAGTTCTCCACAGAACGATTTTCTGGGATATAATCCAGATGTTGAGAGTTTATCCACTTACTTCAACTCAACCTGTCAAACTGTTTAGGATTGTGTGGCTAAAAACAAGGTCCTTCACACCAAGACCGAAGCCTTGGACAAACTATGCTACACGTGCTGCCAGGGGTGAGTGTAGGAGAGCTGAGTGGCTGGCATTTTTATCAGAGTACTGTGACACTGCTAGAACCAAGCGTCTCTCTGATATCATCACCTTGTATTCTCACAACCCTCATGTTCTGTTTAAAACCGTAAACTCTGCTCTTAATCCCCCAGAAACAACCTGCTTGGAAAATTCAACTTGGGTTGTTAACTTTTTTAGGAAGCCCTCCCATTAGCCCCCCTTCCTATGATCCTGCCATCTCTGCTATGTGCTCTGCAGTTTTCCACCAGTTTGCGCCTCTTAGTGTGCCCTCTTTGAAAGACATAGTCTGTCATATGAAACCTGCTGGGTCTCCCCGTCACCACTGCCACCTCGCCTTTTTAAAAAAGGTTTTCCCTACCTTGGCACTGTATGTTCTTAGCATTATAAATGGACATCCATCTATTATGAATGGAATGAATGAATGGATGAATGAATGAATGGATGAATGGATGAATGGATGAATGAATAAATGAATGAATGAATGAATGAATGAATGAATGAATGAATGAATGAATGAATGAATGAATGAATGAA
>JBAMHX010000006.1:16930784-16943827 GCA_037177515.1 Pseudomugil tenellus | reverse complement strand
GGGGGGAAGCATGGGGGTGGTACGTATGGGAACAACCCCCACCTGGAAAAGGTTTTTTTTTTTTTAAAAGGGAAACCGGTTTTTCTCCCCCCCCCCCCCCCCCATTTCTTTTGTGTTCATGAGATCATGCTCAATTCATTTAAATTATGTTAAAAACCACAAGTATCTTAAATGTTTGCTAAAATAGGAAGCTGTTGCCAAATCACAGCAATGGCCGATTTCACTGTTTGCATGACTCTATTAATTGTTTGCACACAAACCTAAATATATACTGTCAATGACACAAACACGTGGAATGCTGCTGCATTTGTTTAACTTTTCAAATGAGGTTGGGTGAGTTTTGAATTATAAAAAGACGGAGCAGACTGATAGGAATATTTTATTGGTTTTTGTTTGACTAAGAAGTCAAACTATTCTAAATGATAAAAAAGAAACATGCGTCAATGGACTGCAAATGGTAACCTTGTGTAAAATTCCATCAAGGGAAAAAATGCAATAATTGCATATTAATTAAATAATTCTAATCCACATGTGATTTGCATTTAAAACACCATAAATTCTTCAAAATGCTTGAGTGGTTCAGTCATGGGACTGAATATTTTATACTGTAAACATTTAGACAATGTATACTTTTTTTCTGGGGAAAAGGTGATTTTATTATAGTGAGTAGCAGCATTCTCCATCATCACAGTGCTATGCGGGAAATACAGAAACAGTGTTTGGCTCACTGTAGTGAACTATAAAAAAAACAAAATTAATTTGGAGTTGTATTTCTGAATTGCAGACAGACTCTGGACCCAAAGTCCCCAGTCAGCTCAGACAGAAATCGCTATTTTGGTTTGAGTCTAGTCCACTACTTTTGAGGTTAGATATAGATCGTGCCGCAGATTCCTTTCATTTTCTGTCAAATATCTCCAAGGAGATCTACATTCAACCTGCCAAAAAAACAACCTCTCAGGCCCTGGTTTATTTAATTCCCAGTATGTATCATTTTGGTCTTTTCCAAAAGAAGAGGTAGTTGTAGCTGCAGTGGGCTTCATTCACACAGAAATTAAATGGTCCATAGGCAAAACATCTGCAATTCCAAGGCCAAGGGACTGGAAATGTAGCCAATTTGGAGGCATTAACTTTTTTCCTCCCTTTTTTTTCCCTCTCAAATTGAAAATGGCATTTTATTTAGGGCTCTTTAATTAGTTTAACAAAGCTGAAACCGCTGCAGGCTAGCTATTTAGAGCCATATGTCTACAGCTCGGAGACTGCTGAGCTGAAGTAATAAGCACTTGCTATATTGACACTTTTACTGGATATAAGATATTGCTATAAGCATGGTAAAAATTACTGACACCAGCACAAACCGAGAAGCATTAGACAGAGAACTACAGATCTTGAATAAATCCTAAATGACACATTAGATTGCTGTAGGTTGTTGGTGCCACTAGTTTGCTTACCTGAAAGTGTAGACAGATGCCATGAAATGTAAACATTGTGATGAGAATATTTTTTTTACTTTGGCTAGTGACTCCTCTAATGGACAGTGAAATATGTCCATTCCAATCACATACTGAATATGGGAAGGGCTTCTGGCATGGTTTTCCATCAGTTCCAGATTATTTGCAGCACCATATTAATGCATTACCTAAAACATTACTTAAAGCTTCGAAAAAAGTATACATGTTTAATTTTTTAACTTAATTTTGCTTGCATTTTATTTTCTTCTGCAACAGGCCACTGTCATATCATAGTTTTCAGATTTTTTTGTATGACTAAACTGCCTCAGCTGTGCAGCTCGGCTCTTAAATGTTTTAAAGTAGAAGTGTTCATGACTACTACAGTTGGGACTCTACAGCTATTTAGAGTGCAACTTCAGAAATAGATTGAATGAGAAACTAGCAAAAGTCGTGAGAATAAAAGTCCTAAGATAGGCAGGTGCTAGCAGTTAACCAACAGGACTATGTCCATGTGGACAATAACCACACAAGGTAGAAGGAACTGATATTATAGTTGATTCCAAGCTACAACTCCTATTGCGATTATTTCAAGGATATACAAATACACAATTTTCACATGAAAGATTGTGCATGTTTTACCCTCCAAAGAGAAAAGTTTAAAACAACATATTACATAGACGCAACTTTAGACGTACGGAAAGTTATTTTTTTCCCATACAATTATTGTCTGGAATAAAGTAAACAGTCATTTTTCAGCTACCCTAAAAATGAAGGCTGTGCTATTGTTAAATAATAAAATGTTTTTTTCATAGCTGGAGGCCCACTGTTTGGGACTGAAAGCTGTCTTATGGGCAGTCAGATAGGGATCAGGCTTCAGGGAGATGGAACTAAAGCCTGGAGTTTGTCCTTCTTAAAGCTGTGAAGGGCAGCCTTGGCTTTGAGAGAAGACTGACATTGATTTTTTTGGCCTGCTTTTGAGATGGCTGAGGCACCTGCAGACAGAATTATTTATAAAACCTTTCAAACTTAATCTTTTTTTCTTGTTAAAATCATGGATCTTTTTGACAGTAGACGTGTTTAACAATATCTGGAAAATTTACATTGTTGAAATCCTATTTTATTTTTGCCCCATTTAACATTTCACCTCACTACAATGCTTTTAATCAGACCTCATACTGGTTTACTGCAGCTTTACTCTGATATAAAAAAATACAGTACTTTTTACTTGAATATATCTCCAAGAGCCTTTTAGATATACGCCAAATGCCTGTGAACTTTTTTTCCTAATACTTCCTACCAGACATGTGAATTTCACTTCATAACGTTATGTTGTCAGTGTGTTTTTCTCATGTTCAAATGGTTCTGGTAGACCAACAACCCAGTTTGCGATGGATCAAAGCATATATTCTATACGTCATGTTATAGTTATAAATTCACTTTGTATTAAGATGTGAGTCAGCTCATGTAGTTAGGACTCCAACACAATGCATGTATGCTCATTCAAAATAACTTCTAGCTCTTGAGAAGGTACTTTAACTGTAATGTTGCATTTTTCATAGTTTATTATGCTGTTATTCGACTGGTTCAGGCCTTTTAATATCAGATTGTGTATTATTTAGCCCCTGAGCTAAATTAAGATCGATCTGATCTGCAGCAAAGTGTCCTTTGAGCTCTGGAGTTGCTGAAGCATGCTATAGGGAATGCACTTCCACTTCATTATGTCAAACAAGAGCTATAAATGATCTCTATGTCGGTCTGAAGTAGACCCCACTGGCAAAATGACCAGCGACAAAACACTTTGAAGGAAAAATTCATCTTTGACCTAAAGATTAAAACTCAGCAGAGTTCTCCCATTTTTGGGGTCATTCCGTGGGCCGGAGAGTGTGCTCTAAGTGTCGAAGAATTATACGTCTCAGTTCCCCTCATGGAGCTTGAAAAGGGGATTTCCTGGATTTCAAAACCTCAAATTTATTATTATGGGTTTTGACCTGGTTGTGGAACAGTGAACAAGAGTTTGTTGGTGAGGGGGTGGTGCGAGCAGGACCATCCAGTCCACATACATTTCATAGACTTGAAATTGGTGTGCAACTATTACTCTTTGGGGATTCTGTGGGTGTTGCTGTGACAGGAGTGGGTTACTGGAGCTGTATTTGCAGACTTGTAGGTCCCTGAGTGCCAAAGCAAGATTTTTGGCACAAACTTGAATTTGATCACATAGGTTTTGGACTGCAAAATGAAAAGATTTATCAGCTCAATACAGTTCAGGTCTTCATTTTATATTTATATTTTCAGAAGATTGTAGAAGATATGCAGATTTTGTCATTAAATATCTGCATGATAGAGCTGCCCAAACCTTAAGCAAATGTTACTTCAAGTAAAGGTTTTCTTCTATGTTTTGAGAGGCATAGACCAGAATGATAGAATAGGAGAAACTGACCCCCCCCACCCCACCTGCTCTGTCCGGTTCAAAATATTGAACACCATTTTCACATATTATACCTCTCTGAGAGGTCTAAGATAAAAATAATGCTTATTGTGATGTTTGAATTTAATTCAGGCTAACTACACAACAAAAAGACATCAATCAATCTTCATAAAAGGTTAGAGTGAGTTATTAAAAAGTAGCAGCTGCTGTGTGAGATTTGACCTGTGCTGGGGAAACAAAAAGCAAAGCATCAGACAACATTCAGTGTTCATTTAAATGTCAAAACAAATGCAAACACATTGTCTCATAATCAGAAGAGCAATGGTAATTCAGCGTTCGTCACAACGTACACAGTTGACCTCTAAAAAATTGCCAAACAATAGGAATGTTAGCAGAGTGGTGATGAGAAACTCTGCACATTCGACAACACTTTCACCTTGAAGTGTTAGTGAATGGAAGCCTGAACACATTTAGCTGTTTTTGACCAACAAACATACCTCTAATAGAATAAACAGTTTCATTTCTTTTTATTTTTTGTTATTTTCTCTTTCTTGTAAACCCAAGCAGAAGTGGATAGGAGAAAAGTGTTACCTCCAGCCCCTGGGATCAGGTCGTTGGGGTCAAAGGTGGTCAGAGGTGAAGTCCAGGACGTGAGCCATAGGACAGGACAAAGGGTGGGACACGTATTGGCAAAGGTCACAAAAGAAAGAAAGAAATAAACACAAAAATATGGCAGCAAGGAGAAGGAGGGGACATAAGTGGTAAAACCAAAAGACATGAAGAAGATGTGGAAAGTGACAAAGAAGAGCGTCGAGATGAAAAGGACTCAAAACGCAAGGGGGAGATTTGGAGAATGGAAGAATATGGCACAGAGGAGAAGGTAGAAAAGCAGACGAGGAAGTTGCCGGGGGAGAACAGCAGTTTCGAGCAGCTGGGAGCAAAGAGGCCGAGTCATTTCCTCTTAATAAAGGGTAAGAAAAAAAGTAAAACGGGAGGAGAAAAACGAAATAAAAAGGATTGAACCCATACCTTGGTCGTTTAACGTCAGGTGCGCCAGACCTTGAAAGGGAAAAAACAGAAAAAAAGAACAGAAAGAGGAAGAAAAGAAGGTCACAAAAGGCACGGGAAGAAAAAAAGCATTGTCACAACGTTGGACTGCAGTTTGTGACAGACATCCTGGGGCAGACTTGGATGTCAGAGTTCAAACCAAAGGAGGAAAGAAAAATAAAGAAAACAAGGAAGAGAGATAAAAGAGAGAGCGAATAGTAACAGAAAGCAAGCAAACACTTCTTGAGTGAGGTGTGGGGTGTTTGAAAAAAAAAAGCATTTTCATTGGCGCAACCCCCGAAGGCTATTGCTCACACAAATGCTTTTTTTTCCTCTGGAGTACTTATGGAACACACAGAACTGTTTGGCAGAAAGGCTTGAACCGAATTCTTCGTCTCTGACTGAACTCACATCATAAAACAGGAATCAAACTCTGCAAGGTTGTGAGGTCTCACTAAGAAATTTCAGAGATGCATCTCAGGGGATCAAAACATTGCCAAGACAAAACAGCACCTGCAATCCGACTTATGCCTGTAGCATCACAGCATCCCTTCAATACCAATCTACCCACCTGCAAGCTATGTGCACAGATTCATCCAAATATGCAGATCAATACAGTAAAAAAAGAGTCGCCCATAATGACTGTCTGCTGTTGCTGGTGAACAAATATCACAAATAACAGCTGAATAAAGGCAAAGAGCAAACAAGCCATTCCTCTTCTTTATAATGCAAGGTTGATCTTTCAACTAACCTGTGTGTAAACACACAAAAATAGACAGTGACTTGCTCAGAATGGTTGTGGTATTGTTTCCTATTCTTTATTATTTCCAGTGTAAACTGTAAAACTAGGAAAATATCCAGACAAAAAGTAAGAGCAGACATGTCTACAACAACTACGACACATACAGCAAAAGACCTCCCCTCACACGTCACAGCCCTGCCATGGAAATCTACATCACACCATATCCTGAAGTAGAGCACTGAAATATTTACTGTAGCAACACCGAGTGTCATGTTTTGTGAATAGAAACCTATTTAACAGGGAAACTCAACTATGAGGAAAAATTAAATACCATAGCCTAAAGCAAAGCTAATTTACAAATGTCTGAAGGAAATGGATGTACCCCCAGGCGGGCTAAGATAAACAGCATTATATCTGTTCAACTACAAGATTCTAAAGGTCAAATCTTTTATGGGTTTTCTGTCTTTCAGTGATCAATACCATTTCAGACATAAATCTCCTGGCATTACCATCAAAAAGCAACACTTTTAGTATCAAGGATAAGCTGTGCTGCAACTTAGGGTTTTTTTTTCTGTGATTCTGTTTAAAAAAATATTATTTCCCATTATGAAGAGCAGCCATACTGGAAATATTCAGGCTTGAGAGTGTCAAAAGCTCAATCGGCCAAGTTGTAGAGGGAAGAAAGATTTTAAACTAAGTGATTTGGATTAAAATAATAGTCGTGTTAATGCAAACGATGTAGAGCACGGTAGAAATGGGAATCAGCCAGCTTTTCGAATGAGACATCTGAGAAGTGATGTAGCTGTTGCAAAAATGGAGCAACATCCTCGTAAAGTTCAATTTCGCTCCCTTTACCGACAAAATTATACAATTAAAAAAAAAATTCACAAGATCTCTAGAAACACAGCTCTGCACATAAACGACACAGGGAATGGTCAGAAGGGTTTATATCTGCGTTAAACCGTGCAGTAAATATGAGGTAAACTTCTGTTTCAAGCCAACAAAGGTCTAACTTAGAGCATTGCTTCTTGAGATTACTTAATCAATGTTTAGGTCTTTCCTGGTTTTTCTTTTTGGAAGTAAAGATAAATCTGCTATGCTTAATAAAAACAGTGCACTTGAAGTCTGAAAGTCCTTTAGACTGGAAGAAACATTCACCCAATCACACAAACACACATTCAGAGTAAGTGCTCAGCAGCTACCGCCATTTGGTTGTTCGATCTTCTGCTACAATTGCTCCAGATAAAGAAAAACTAACCAACCACCACAACAAAAGCAATGACACAATCCAAAGAAGCTGTTAATCGTGTGATTATGCTCAAGCATTTATTTTACAGACAGAAGAAGAAAAAATCTGAGATATTCTTACTGGTTATAAATGTATATCAGAGTGCAAAAGCCACAGAGATGTAAATCATTTTAACTAAAAGCTCTTCCTGTTGTCCTTTTTTTCTCTTTTATTGTGTGATTGTGATTCCGGTGCTGAAGAAATACAGAGTTATTTATTCATCTAGCAGCTGTCCGTTTCCTGCCGGCCTTTGCACACAGTCTAATCATTCTCACTCTGCCACCTTCTGTTTTTGTTCCCTCGCTCATAATCCATTAAGGAGATAAGGCAGAGGCCCCTGCAATGAAACAGAATGCTGCTGTCGCTGCATACCAAATCATCCAAATACACTCCGCACCTCCCAGCCCAGCCTCAGCCAGCAGAATGATTCTGTGGAAAAGCGTGTCAAGAAAAAGCAGACGAGGAAAAGGAAAGACAAAGAGACGAGAGAGAGGAAAGTGAAAACGGATCAATGGCAGCAAGTTGCTTAGTGGCATCTTCAGAACAGTGGCGGACTTACCATCAGGCAAAACTAGGGCCCTAGGCGGTTGCCTAGGGCCACGAGTTTCTAATTATTATTTATCTGCGCATATTAATTGTGTTTCTGATTGAAATAGTTTAGCTACAATGCCAGCAGAATGTTTGTTTTTTTTTTATAATGTGTGTGTCTGGGCCCCCCCTTCAGTCTCCAATAAGTTGAACCAGTCTGTCTCACTGCGCATGTGCAGAAAGTATCCAGAAAGAGCTAAACATATGAAAATAAACCGTGCAAAGATACGAGAAGTGAAAATAAAAAAAAAAAAGAAGCCACCCCCCGCAATGCCAGAAAGAGGAGGAAAGAAGGAGAAAAGTAGAAAGCTGCTGTCAAAGTTAACAAAAGTAACCACAGCGGCAGGCTGCTAGCTGTTAGCTGCTAGCTGTTAGCTGCTAGCTGTTAGCCGCTAGAGGGAGTATTAACCAACAACCGGCAAGTTCAAAGACATCAACCCGCTGAGGAGGCTCTGTCAGATAATGAGTATCAAAGCTGTCGAAGGGCTGAGTTCCCCCCCCATGTTGATACATCTTTCTTTACCGGTTGAAAATGGTAAAGCTTATGAGTAATTTTAGTCAAGCTTTTAGGAAGCTCTGTTTGTTTGCTACAGAATATGAGAAATCAATCAAATACATGTTTTTTCCCCCACATTGGATTTCCAGGAAAACTTAAGGCTATTCTGTTAGACGGCATGTCGTCACGATGACATATTTGCCATGGCAACCGAAGACACCATCTTTGTCTAGGGGTAAACAAGGTGTTAGTCTCATTCAGTTATATGTGTTTGGCTTACTGTAGGTTGGTTTAAATTGCCTAAATATGGATTTACTTTTTCCACGTGAGTTTTTCATATTGATATCATGTACCAGCAAATGAAATCACACGATGTAAGGACGTTAGCGTTTGGCTGTCACAACCATTAAAAAATAGTGGACCAGTTTCTCATGTTAATGAAAATCGTATCTCATTATAATGTGACAGTTTGTTGATATAACAAGATATTAATCTCTTTGAATCGAAGAATTTTAGAAGATGGTTTCTTATTATAACGAAATGTGCAACCCTACTTTCAACGAAGTCAATACAATGAATTCCTGTGTGGAAATGCGTTCCTCCGACAAATTTCGATTTATTAAAACGCACCCCTCTTCATCTTCTCGCTGTTCCCTCCGGGCCAGAATCAAACGTTCCCTGAGAAGCGATGTTACGGTTAAAAGTATCTAAAATATGTTATAACGAGATAACTGTGTCACTTAGATGAGGAAATATATGGTATATGGTTGTATGATCTATTAGCAGGGCCAAAAGTGGAATATCCCAATCAGAGTTCATCTAAGATGCACAGCCAGATTTTTTAAAAGGTTAAAAGTTAATCATGTCTATTGTTTATGGTGCTGTAAATGTAACCGCTAACTGTTAGATAACAGTTAGCCTAAATACAGCCGGTCTGACTCTTTATAATTAAGAGGTCTTGGGTTCTTTGCAGCCCATATGATTATTTATAGAATATAACTGAATGTGCACTTACCGAATGTAAGTGCACTTATCTCTCCTGACTCCACTTAACGGTATACGATGGTGCTTGGTCTTGAACCGGTTGTTTTTTTAAAAAAATTAGATGTGTAGCCGATCACAAACATGATTTTACCATGTCTCATCTGTATTGTCGCTAGGGGATGTTTCCACCACGCTAAGATGGCGAGCTGCGTTGCTATGGAATTACGTCAAAATGCCCTAGATGTCCGTCTAAGAGAATGGCTGTTTTTCTAAAATCATCCATAGTTTTACAGGTAATTTTGCAGGTGTTTTTAGTTAATGGCTCTGGTGTTTTGAATGCACAACCTGTGTAACTTAAGGAAGTTATTAACTACTCACTCTGGTTTAAAATGATCCCTGTCAATATTAAAACATTGTATTAATATTGATTTATTGCATTTTACTTACTGCTGTATATGTTTAAAGTTGAGCTAATTTTAAATGAATTAATTTAAGCAACTGTCATCTGCAGCAACAGTCTTTCCTACGTCATGCAGCCTGTTTTCAGTCTTATCATGAAACATTTTCCAGTTGGCCTGAGATGATTTTTAGGGTTTGGGCCTAAGAAATCCCCATTCAAAGGAAGAATTTCAATTTATTACAAATATTACCATTAAATAATTATTTTTGGGGTACATAGTTTCCACTGAGCAGGAATAATAATATACAGTAGTAGAGTAGAAATTGTATTTGCCTCTGAAATACAGCGGAGCAGACACAATTTGCCTTAAATCATTAAATTTCTAAATCAGCAATTAAGTAACTACACTTACACTACTGGGTGAGAGCCTTAAACTGTGTTTTGAATGTTTTTGTTTTTAGAATGAGACAGGGATGTGGTGTGAGACTTGATCCAGTCAGGCTCTGAGGATGTTCCATCAAATTGTGGGAGTCCAGCATCATCCACTCTGCTAATAAGCAGTCAGCACAAAGTACTTCTTATAGATGACCCAGCACTCTGGCCAAAACATCTGTCTGTTATCTCCACTGAGCAAGACGTCACAAGGTCAGTGGACATAGATCGCCTCATTGCAGCATTTGCTGAGGCCAAGGCTCACAAAATAAGATTTTAGGGATAAAAGGGAAAGAAAAATAAACCATAAAAACAGGACAGACAGGAAGAGAACAAATGTAAAAAGTAATATGAGTAAAAGATAAAGAAGAAGAAAAATGACAAAAAAAATTGTAACAATGCAAAGACTGAGAAAAACAGAGGAAGAAAAGAGAGAAAAGGGGAGAATAAGACAACTAAAAAGGACAAGTAAAAAAGGAGAGAGAGAGAATGAAGAGAGGGACAAAAGCTTATTCTGTTTAATTTCATTGACCTATTATTTATGTGTTGTCTTATTTCAGCACCACAACATATGTAGAGAACATCCCCAACTGGTTTGCTACTGGGGCCAAGTTTGAGCTGTATGATGGTAAATTATCTCTGTCAACACGTACAGTCATGAAATGACAACTTGTACAGTGAAATCAGTTCAATGTGTGAGATCCACCCAAAGTATTCTATCGGAGATCATACTGGTAAAAAACAGTGAATATTCTGTTAAAATCTCTGTCTAGTTAAGCTATTGTTTTGTTAGTTTTCTTGTTTCAAAGGGCCCCATGCCTGTTTTTGCCTTGGCCCCCAAATTGTTTAAATCCGCCACTAATCCAGAACCTGGCTTAACTAAAGTTTCAGAGAGAAGTGCGCTGATGACAATGAGAAGCCTACATTAAATAAAATGAGACACGCATTCCCAAACATGACAGCAGTTTCTGTAAAAAAGAAATAAAACCAGCAAGTGCATCATGTTTTTTCCTCTATAGCAGCTAAACAAACTCACTAGCATGGGCGTGATATTAAACTCATAAGAAGCAGCATGATTTACATCTTTTACTAAGAAAACATACAAAAAGAAAAGTCCTGCCAATCTCATCTTTAATCTTTTTTCTAAATAAAGAGGAAATAATTTTATTACAGATACAAAGAGTTTTGCTTCACTCGTTCTGGGAACATAAAGTTTCTCGCCCCCCTCCACCTCCTTGACATCTGAGCGCTGAGCGGTTACATCCGTAATTGTGTGGCGAGCCCAGATGGGAGTGCGGAACGGAACCGGTACCGTTTGGACAGCGTCTGTGATTGGCTGTTGGTGATTGAGTGGCAGATGGAGCAGCGTCATAATTCTGTCATTATAGGAGACGTGCTTGCGTCTTCTCTGGCAAACCCCTGTCCCCCTCTGCTTCACCACTTTTATTTCCACCTTTTCTTCCTGCCTTTCTCCACACGCAGCTCTCCATTAGCCATCTGCAACTGCATCCCACTGTCTGCTTCCTCATTTGCTACCATATTAGAAACTAAATACTGTCTTCATCAGTACATAGCAACACTTACATTTACACACATTGTTAGGGAATTGAATTGTTTGGATTTAATTCTTTTTTGAAGGCAGTGTTGAGGACAGAGTGTATTATGGAAGAATCTTATTACACCCCAATATATCACAGCCCTCGCAACATATTTTCACATTACGGCCATAAGCGTTCTACACACAAATGAACAGATGTGGTGTGTCTTAGGACAGCCGCAGCGACACACCACTGAGGGGGACGAAGAAGAATGAGAGTCATCATCATTATCTCTTTTTATCCCTTTTCACATTTGCTTTCCACTCATTTCCTCTCTCTTTTTTCATCAGATGGACACAGACCAAGTCAGAACGAAGAATGTGCTCACTTTTTAAACCCATTTTCAAAACCATTGTTTTGCCAGTGGTTATATTACAGGTTCAGCTAATGTCCAAAGTCCAGAATGATAAAAATAAATCATCATGACATAAAAGTCATTTTGTGTGGCTTTTTGTACATTTAGAACTACAACTGTCCATCAAACGATTGGTGGTTTTTATCAGTGGTGGACAGACACAAAGTTTCAAAGACAATTTGTTCAAACATGCTTCAAGATGTTTGAAAACTGTTCAGTATGGATGGACATTATGTCAGTGGCCAAATGTATAATACAGTTTCTTTGAAGAGCTTAAGTGATATTGAAATTCTTGCAGATATAGATAATTCATTACAGATATCTATTGTTACGAGGAAGAGAAAGAAAGAGATGAAGGGTAAGGACTATGAAGACTTCTACTATTGTTTCCATCTCTTTCAGTGCTTTTCTTACTGCAGAGAAATAGACATGTAGTAAAATGTAGCACTATAACATAATGTAAAGACACCGTGTCCTTGTTATGGGGTAGTGGTTTAGATTAGGGGTGGGACTCCATTTAAAAAGGTTGTATAATTAATTACAGGCTTTGTAGTGAATTAATGAACATTTGCTCAAAAAAGCAACTTATTTAATAGATTTTAGTGGCTGACAAAATCAAAGGATAGATACAGAATCATATTTTAAATTTACACTATTAATGTAAAAAAAAAATACATTTATGCTTAAAAAGAGTAAAAAAAATAAATAGGAATTTTCTCTGGCCAAAAGTGAACACACCTAAAGTTAAAGTGTCATATCAAGTACTCTAACAGCTCCAGCTGTTCCGTAATCAGGAGTCTGCCACATGTTATACCACTTTTTAACCTTTGAAATGTTTCTATTCACACTGTTCATTTCTAGGTATAAATGTCTGACAGCTTACCAGGATGCCATCAGTCAGTGGAAACTCGGGTCTGGTCATGCGGCAAAGGTGATAAATGTTTGTCTCGACTGCAGCTTGAAGCTGGATGCTGTTAGGACCGAGCCTGTTGTGTGTTCTTTTGGACAGGGGAGGGGGTTACACAGCAGCAGCTGCTGCTAACAGAGAAAAATAAACTGTACATGCTTTCACCCTACTTAACAAAAGTCTCCAATATCCCACAGAAAATAGTCTTAAATAGTCGAGATGCATCTGAAAAATAGCCAAATACAGTGTCAAAGCTCTGTTTTATGGAACCAGCTTCCAGCTCATGTGAGGCAGGCAGACACAGTCTCTACATTTAAGGTTAGGCTCAAAACG
>JBAMHX010000006.1:16912514-16929212 GCA_037177515.1 Pseudomugil tenellus | reverse complement strand
AAGTTGGGTCGGGGAAGCTGTCGTTTTTTTTGGTTCTTTTGTCTTGTGCTTGCCCCCCCCCCCCCCCCCCCCCATAATATTCCCAGCGCAAGTTTTTCATATCACACCGGGAAGAGGGGCGCGTGTCATCCTCAGACTCGTGCTTGTGAGTGCTTTGTGTTTTGTATGTGTGTGTGTGTGTTTGTGTTTTTGAGTAACAGCTGTGATTTTATTTTTACTACCCCCCCCTATTCCCCCCCCGCTCCATAGCTGCGTATTTATTGTGAGCAGTGCATGTCGTATGCTAGATGGAGCTGCGCTTCGGCCAATCAGCTTCTCAGCTATAGGCCGGCCCGTTCCCGATTGCGCGCTCACGGACGGTGGGGGTGCGGGGGGAGGAATATGCGCGCTCTAAGTCTCCAACCATGACATATCCTCCCCCTCCTCTGCCCTGGAAATCCGAGAGCGCGCATTGCTGCATTGAGAGAAATGTGAGTGAAAATAATTTAGTTTCATGGCGAAGGGGGGGGGGGGGGGGGGGGTCACGTGCCTGTTGTTAAACCCCTGAAAACCCTTTTTGCCACCCCCCCCCCCCCCCCCCCGTTACATTGTCAAAGTTTCTGCTTTGAAACAGCAACACCACATTCATCTTGCAAAAACCCATAAATTCACCATCTGACCTTTACTTTCCTTTTGCTTATGAGGTCAAAACTCATCAGCAGTCCCCAAAGACATCTTTCAGAGAATCCATCTGTCCTTTCTCTCCTCGTCCTAATCTTCAACTCCCAATATCACAGATGTACGCAACAACCATTCCCTTCTTCATCCACCCTCTGTCACCAGCCAATTTCATGGCATAAATGCCTCTGATTGCCACTTCTGGACTCTGCTCATTACAAAATCAACAGAGGGTGGTGAGCAAAACCATGCATGTCATCTATCTTTTTGTTTTTTGTCTCAGTCTTCCAGGCTATAATTTTAACAGCAGTTGTCATGTCATTTCCTTGATTGGGAAAGCAAAACATATTAGATTATAATTCTGTTTATTGTATAATCTACACTGATTCTACCTTATGCGAGTTATGGTGTTGAGGTCTGCGGGAATACATATAAGAGCAATAAGAAATCTCCATGTTGCTTTCAGAGATCATACAAACACTATTTCTGCAATCCAAAATATTAAAATTTTATGATTTAATCACATTTAAAACCCTAAAAATAATTTTTTAAAGCTAAAGAAAAAATCTTTAAAAATCTTGTTTTGTGAAAAAGATAAAGAACACAATCTGAGAAGATAACACAACTTTAAAAAGCAGTGCACTCATACTACTATGGAACAAATAAACACAAGAAGTGGATCTATGGAATAGTTTAAATAAAGATATTGAGGTAAGTTTATACAAATTTAAAAGAAATCTTAAAAATATTGTTTCAGAACTATGCAGATTAAAAAAAAATAGGTATCAATAACATTACAAATAAATAATAATACTTAGCAAGACATTTATATGTTATAACTGTTAGAAAATTACAAGCCACACAAATGCGTACAGAGCAACGTAATGTAAAAAAAAAATTCTGTATATAAACTACTATATGTAGAATATTTTGTTCCCTTGTATTGTTGTCTATTTTTATAATCGATTTTTTACACAGATGCAGATATTGGTAAATTTGTAACTGTACGAGGGGGTAGGAACCAAAAAGTTTTACTTCATCCTCCTTTTGAGTTCTCTGTGAAATGCATTGAATGGCCTGTTGAGAGTATTTAATACGACTGCTCAAATAAAGAAAGAAAAGAAAAAAAGAAAAAGCAACCAAGGACCATAATGACGAAGGAGGGAAGACGACTTTTTAGGGAAAGATGATCAAATGCAAGAAACGTAGCACCGTAGTGAGACAGATTAATTAGATTTGGCATTTATTCATCAATTTATCCAAGTTGTTTAAGTTATCCTATATCACCGAAAAATAAATAAAGTAGTATACAGATGAACTGAAAATAAATAAAATAAAACAAATCAAAATTAATAAATGAAAAAAATGCAAATATAAAGAAATGAGTCAACCATTTTTTTAACCTCTTAATCCAATTAAGGCTCACAGAGAAGCTGG
The DNA here is from genome assembly GCA_037177515.1 of Pseudomugil tenellus. Classification (NCBI taxonomy): domain Eukaryota; kingdom Metazoa; phylum Chordata; class Actinopteri; order Atheriniformes; family Pseudomugilidae; genus Pseudomugil; species Pseudomugil tenellus. The sequence continues at coordinate 16,927,118 of JBAMHX010000006.1, read as the reverse complement.
ATTCCAGCAATCATTAAGCGAAAGGCGGGGTTCAATGGTTGCCAGTCTATCACAGAATATACAGAAATATTAAAATCACTTAAATATATCAACGGTATTAACAAAACTAAGAATAATTTAAAAGTAGCAACACTCTTGCAGCTCTGAGCTATGAAGGCTCCTGGCTGAGGCGAAGTGATCTGCAGGGACGTTGGAGCCAAACAGCACCTTGCCTTGAGCATTTGTTGATGCTTAATGCTTCATTTTGACAATCGTTTCCCGTGAGCCTGCATTTAGCAGCTCAATCCTGCTTCTCTCTTCTAGCAGTGCAGAAGAACACTGTGCAGATTTGTACTTGGAAAGCCGAAGGAAACTGCACAAAGTTTTCCTGGAAATGTGACACCCAGTGAGACAACCCCCCGCCTTGTGACTAGAGGTGGGTGTCAGCAGGTAACTGCAACATCATCGCATAATGGAAAATTAATGTTTTCCAACTGAGACAACACGCTAACTTCATTTGACTCATTGCGCTGAGTAAACACCATTAGACCTTCCATTCTGCAGTGTTCCTGGAAGTTTAGTCATTTGAGAGTTCTGGGTAATTATGGGAAAACTAATGGAAATTTCTGTAATAAATGTATTCATATTTCATGTGCTTATTCGGTGAGGGCGGAATCTTCCTAATGAGAATGATCGGAGCGTTCAGACTGGTGCTTCCTAACATTACAACAAAGGTTTCTTTACTTCAGAATACTGAATAAAAAATTACGATGGTTATATAATATGATGATTGATACACAAACCGATGCCGAGCTGTTAATTTGTATAAATCAGATGTAATAATTTAAATTTCCTTAATACCAAATAAGTTTCAATTTGATGTTCTTAATCATTTAAAAACAGTGCACTAGCTTTTATTCACATATTTATATCAGGAAGGGAGAGACGAAACTACACAGACTTAAAATGTTCAAAGAACATACAAAACTGGATCATCAGATGTCGCGTTGCTTCATTTCAGATTGAAAGTGAAATGTCAGAAAATGACACTTTTTTCCTCTTTCTCTAGACACATTGTTCAGTTTTAACTACCAAACAAAAGCCCCGCTGCTTGCTTTCATCTTACCAAAGTCTAATTAGGGTAACTGAACAAATAACAGCAAGCAAGAAGTCCTCTGCATAATCAAACAAAAGGGCTCCTGAGTTCCAGCAAGCAGAAAGAGCACAACGGAGGAGCGAGTGAGCTGATCACAGGAAAATTAAACAGTACTGAACCTTGTAAACAAATATTTCAACAACGTTAAACACTATGTAGGAAATGTCTGGTGCTGCTGTGGTGTGAAACAGCTCGGCTCTGTTTGGAAAGGGGGGTTCACGTGTGAATGAGAAAAACTTTAGAGGTAAAAAAAAATAAACCAACTGAAGAAGCTGAGAAAGTTTTCTCTGGAGAACTAAAGCAGAATCCATATTTCTGCACAATCACGCTTCTGTTTGGGAGAGTCTGAAGTCTGGGTTTGTTTTCATCGATACTTCCTCCTTTATTCACATGGACCTTCAACTGGTTCTATTTTCCTGGAATTTATGGAGGCACTGCAGTCTTTCCAGCAAAGCTGAGACAAGAGAAAAGATAGTCACACTTTCTATACAGAAGAACACACAGCTAGTTTTCTCTTTCTATAAGTCATTCATCACTCTTCAGGCCTTCTGCAGATGTGTGAGTATCTCTCACCATCACCATGTTGGCATGGAAACTGGCAGTATCTCCTACTGTGACAACATACTGGTGTTCTCATATTCCTCTGCTTTCTCCAGATCTTTGCTCTGACATTTACATGTATTGACTTCTGTTTTTTTTCCTCTTTTTGTACACTTTAATCAATTTGTTCTCTTTTGTTGTCAATTATTTCTGCTTTGACTCAGAATCTGAGCTCATTTCACCTTTTTTGCAAATAATTCATCCTATGAGTGTCTGTTTTTTCTCTCATCCATCTGAGTTAATACATGAATCAGAAAGGTCAAAGGGGATTCACAACAGAGCTCGTCTAACCAACAAGGAGACTTTTTTAATAAGATCATGCATTGAATTCTACAAAGCTTTTCAAAAGGTAAACTCAGGACTTTCATATAAGGACTGTTTGTGGAGTGGAACAAAGTTTAGAATCCTGTAAGACTGCAGTAAGGGCACACGGCAAAGATAGATGTTTGGACAATATTATGCAGATACAAATCAAGCTTTAAAAATGGAAGTAAGAGCTGTTCAAAATGCATAGATATAAAATGAGCAGAACCAGTCAGAGGTCTGAACACTTCAGGTTTTATTTGTTTCCAGTGTTAAACTGCTGATGTGAGAAGAGGTAAAAATCATTATGGAGAAGAAGGTCAACAAATTGAATATGTGATTGATTTCAAGAAACCCTATCAGTGATTAGTAATGGCTGTTCTGAAAGTTAACACAGACACACTAAACATAAGTGTAAAAACATCCAAAGACATGAAGACTGGAACCCATGTGCAGCGTGGAGGATGCAGGCAGGTGTTGCATGCATGTGGTGCTACACCCAGGTGGCTAAAAGACTAAAATGTTTGATTTGGAAGTCCCAGGACAACAGTAGTACCCCAGTGTTGTTGGGTCGAAAACATTTTAAGGGACTTTAATTGTGTTTTTTAAGCAAACAAAAGTAAAAACAAACACAATTTAAAGTATAATTTTAAACCTTGTATTATAAAGTTGTGTGGCAATTCACAATGTTAAATTTACATATTTAAAGGGGAAACGTTGCACTTCCCTGTTTATAATAAGAGAGGTAAAAATTGCTACTCTGCAAAAGGTGGTTTATAAGCCCAACAGGCTTTTTCCACTCACAGATGCAAAGGTTGCTTTGCCTAGACCAGTAATGTCAGAAAGCCTCCTTCATCCCACAAACCCTCACCTAGCATCCACTACCTGGACCAGGCCTACATGGGAAGGGCTGGCAGTACATCAGAGGGGTTTGCTGCTGCTTAAATCACCAGTTATTTGGCACTCATTGACTTTCATCCTCTTCATGGCAGCCACTATGAACAGTGTGTCAGGGAAGGAATACAAGTCCCCAGTGGATTAACACGTCCACAAAAAGCCTAAAGGAAACTGGATTAGTGGCTCATAACACCAGAAGAGTCTCCGCTAATTTTTTTCTTACCCCAGGGTCATTACTTGGTCATCAGTTTACAAGTTAGAGGCAGATAAAGCATTTAGAAAGCTGATTGTAATTGATTTTTCATTGTAGTTGCTCAGATAACATTCGATATTAGCTGGATATCATCAGTCTAACAAGCCAAAGTTTAGTTGCTATGACATCATGCGTGTAAAAAGAGTCAATTCATCGTGACCGAACACATCTATTAAGAGACATTAAGAGGCATAAAAACAATCCCACTTTATTTTATGTTGGAAGTATCTTGAAAATCTGAAGGAAAAGGAGGATTAGCTCTATAATCCATCATACCCTGTTAATGCTAATGCTGTAGCTTGAGATACAAAGAACTCAAATCCCCCTGCATCCCATCACTGCCCTCCTTTCCTAATTGCAACTCTTTAGGTTAGTATAAAAGAAAAATGGAGAGAAAAAGCCAGGTTAGCACAACTGTGTTCACTGCTGTGTCAGAACAAGCTAAACATGGCTGCTGCTGAGACTATTAGGTCAACAGAAACCAGCTGACATGACTTATGTGGATCATCTTTTCACTCAAGACATCCACAGTATACATATTCACATTAGCCACAATGGATGATCACTTTTTCACTCGCAGAATGTAATATCAAGTCCAGCAAACTGAGCACAAGGTCAGTGAACTGCTAAATCCAATTATTATATGCAATTATCCAGTGTGTACCAAAGAGAGGAGTTTTATCTGACCAGGCAAGGAGGCTAAATTGAAAAAGAAAGCTGTTTTCTTTACAGACTACAAAATTCTCCCCTGTGGCTCTGTGGGGGTGGGTGGGGGGTGTAAGTGTGTCTTTGACGAAGACACTGCACTTTTCTTTTATTTCCCTTTTCTTTTTAAAGCTTGTGTTTAAGACAGACATGTTTGTACATGTCTTACATGGTGTGTTGTAGATATTTTCACTGCCTCGATCAGCAACTCCTCAAAAATATTTATTCAACATTGTTGAATTCTGTCTCTTTCCCTCAACTTAAGAATAGCTTTTTCTCCTAGTCACATTTTTATTGACATCAACAAAAAAACGATGCTTTGTGTAAGAAAACACACCAGAATTTCTAAATTATTAATCCATACTTTCTACTCTTCTTCTTCTGCAGACATTTGATTTCCTGCTTTAATATTTTGTTTAACATTAGCTGATGTGGGTAATCTAAGAAAGGCATGGAACATAGGTCTTGGTGCAGCATTAATGGATTCTCACGGAGGAGTGCCTAGAATTTTACAATAAATTCTAGATATTGACTGATTCATTTTAAAGTTTTACACAGAATTTCCCATATGTGATAGATGTGGCATTGACAAATGATCCTTTCCACATTTATTTTGCTATTGTCCAGTTATGCACAAATTCTGGCATGAGATATTGCATCGCTTGTCAACACAGTACAAAGTAAACATGCAACCTAACTGCACTCACAATGACTAATAACTATCTTGTTGACCTGGAAGTCTTCCCATATCCCATGTGTCAGGAGGAAAGATAAAGGGTGAGTACACTAAAGTGTGCTTTATGACTTTTAACCGCCATAGTATAATTGTGATGATATTCTCATATTCAAATAAAAATCCGGATTTTGTTAGTGAAAAATGACTTAAAATGCCCGCTAAAGGGTAAAACAAACTACATACCTGTTTTCAGGAGATTTGGAAGACTTTATTCTCAGCTGAGACATAGAGATGAGAACGTTCTGCTTTGAAACGTTATCAAGGACTTTTCACTGAAACAGTATGTTTGATAAAGTCTCATGCATGAACACTAAAGCACTGCGTTCTGACCAGGCGGCAATCTCTGGCTGCCGATTATTAGGCCAATAAGAAATACTTGCAGTTCCCCCCTCACCGCCAGATGACTGGCTCCAATAGAGAGCAATATCCATAGACTCCCATGTTAAAATTTCCGATTTCATAGCTAAAATAAACGTGTACAGAGTGGTTCCAAAACCTTTCAGTTTAATAGGTCCAATTTACCTGGTGGGGGTGGTTCTGACACTGTTGTCGCTGTTGGAGTGGTGGGTGCATGTGATCTAAAGAAGTTTCAAAGCAATGGTGTCATCATTAAAGGGAAAAAGTTTTGCACAGGGAAAGGAAAAAAAAATATTTACTTTAGGCTGTAGCTTTCAGCTTCTCAAATGCCGTTTCTATGAGGACAAAACATCCAAACTACATCAGAACGTAGGTCCATTTGGGCATGCTCAAAGTAATAGTAAGAAATCTGATCAAACAGCACGTTATCATAATCAGTGTAAAAAACTCTATAGATGGAGAAGTTTAGTCAGTTTGTTGCGCTGCAGGATTTATGTGTGCAGTACTTAGACTCATATCATCTGCAAATTACCCATGAGATAAAATGCAGTCATTAATATGAAAAGAAAGTCATTGTTGTTATATTTCATAATAGAACTTCAATATTTGCCTTTAATTGCCTGTTTACTACATTACTACTGTTTCTGATAAGTGCTCAACAAAATGACCAACAAATGCATTAGCTGTGTAGTCTCTCCAAAAAAAATCAAGATTCACACAGTCAATGTAAAACTATTGAGATGCTATCACTGCTATATTCTCACACACACAATGTAAAAACATCCAAGATTTAAAGTTGCCAGTCTTCTCAGGAGGGGACATCTCTATAAGGTCAGACTGTGCAAACTTCTGCAATGACAGTATAATAATACAATCTTAAAGTACAAGATTTCTGCCATAGCCGAGTTCCCTCACAGTACAATAACAGCAACAAATCAGCAAACATCAGAAACAGAAATATATCAAAACAATAAGAACAAAACAAATAATGAATAAAGAGCAGAGGGAAATAGGAATATTTGGCTGTACAAAAACACAGTTAGTGGAGGTGACATACTGTAAGATTGTACAATATTTTAGTGATCTAAACTACACTGTCAGCTATTCTGCAGAAGTTTCATTCTGGATTTATGCTTGTATCTATATTTACATTCATTAGAAGCCTCAAAAAGATCCTCTCTCACATTCTTGTCAGCTGCTGAGTTCCTTTGTCCTCTGCCACTCTAGCCAGATTCAGATTGTGTCGCATCAACTTTAATTAGCTGCTACTAAATTTGGAACAAACTCTATATTCCGTTTCTTACTGTAATGCAAGTTGCAGAGTTTCTTCTCTGTGTTTTGCAGCAGGAGTGGCAAAGAGGTCCACAAAAGTAAAGAAATTAAAAGATTTTTTTCCCCGATCAATATGCAAAGTTTTTTTTTTTCCCCATCATTTTAGAACAAAGGTTTTAGTACAACTGCCAGCTTTTGGATGTTTGTCTTACACACACAGTAAGTGTTCCTCGTTTCTACTCCAAAATATCTCCAAACATATAGATATGCTTCCCTCGGAGGCTTTTTGTCTGTCTGCTAAACTCTAAGAAAGGTTGTCTGCAGACAGTTAAACATCCATAAATGAACGGAAAAGATTGTAAATAATTTATGAATAATAAACTGATGCAAGCATAACCTTAAACTGACCTTTTCATAATCACAAATGTCATCGGATCATCACACTCACAAGATCGTGTTTAATAAACAACTTTTTTTTTATCCATTTACCTCTCTCAGAATACGGTTAGGTCACGAGTAAGAAATAATTAAAAAGATTGTAGTTAGGTTATCTAATTCCTTTTCTGACACTAGAATTACAAGCTACCAGGTGACACATTGCTGCTCCAAGACCCAGCTTGTCTCCAAACATCTCAATATTATGGGCTGATTTGATCATATTTTTGGAAAATTCCTTTACTTGTTTCTGGCAACAACTACATCAGCAACTTTGTAACTCAGAATGAGGCGACTGCAGGAAAAAAGAGAAACCTAAACAACGCTCATTGGTTTGGAAGATCTGGATGAGCCTCTGGATGGACACAGAGATTAAACACGGAAATTAGGTAAGCAGACAAACTATTGCTATTGTTATAGCTATTAATACATTTTCATTAACCTTTTCAGGAATGAATCTAATACTAACAATATGAGTTCTAAGTGCTTCAGTATAGGAAGCATAATAAAAATGGCTCATATTGCTCTCATTCCATTAATCAATTTCAAGAAAAGTTCCTGTAATTAAAACTAATTGCTTAGCTGAAGAAGCGTGTGACGCTGGAACAAGATTGATACCAGCTGTGTTGGAATGGATCTGCTTTGGAGGAAAAATCCAGTTTCCCAATCAATAGAGTATTTCATCAGATTCAGTATAAAAACACAATTAGAGCTGCCTCAGAAATACCAACATCAATCGCCACATTTTTTTTCTACTCTCTTGCGCTTTTCTTCTGCCTGATCACTGACAATCCAATTTTTTTCTCAGCCGTTTTAAGCTAACAAGGTATGAGCACCATTATGCCTGCTCCCCGCCCAATTAAAAAAAAAAAAAAAAACCTACAACTGAGGTTTGTCTGCATAGATCTCTCTTACTGTGTCCATTTCCTCATACATCCTGCATCCTAAGTAGCTGCTCTGCATTTACTGAAAGCACACAAGCTGACGGAGGAGGCGAAGAGTGATCAGTGTCATCTCCACTTCATTTCTATGATCAACATCGCCTCTCAGGGTTCCGACTGACAAATCTGGGTACTCGGCACTTCAGAACAGCCACCATCTGTCCTTGCCCTCCCCAAGGCTACATGGCAAGCTGGGGTTTTACGCTGGTGCTGGGGAATATGAGCGCACATGTGTGCGAGCGCCCTGGCTTACAGGGTGTGGTTATACATGTTAATGAGCATCTGTGGTTGCGAAGTCGAAATGTTTTCACAAAGTACCGATGTAGTGAGAAGCAACGAGTCTGTGTTTAATGTTTGAATCTAAAAGCCAAACTGCATTTGGCATTTTAATGAACTCCCTCTAAAGGAGAAACTAACAAATAAACAGCTCAGTGCGGCTACTGCAATGCAAAGCACTTTGACAGAAATTTGCATATCACTTTGCAAACATGGTTTCAGGCTGACACCTTCATAACTGTCAACATAAATGTACAAAGGATCCCTTGCAAACAACAAGCCCAGAAGATATCTGTCTGTGTCTATATACTGTAAATATTCCATCAATATTTGCTGAAGGATACCCATGTTCTTTGAATTCTTGGTCTGGTAGCTGTAATTCTTATTCTTATCTTATTTAGTTTTTAAAACATGGACAATATGCATGTGTGTATGTGAGGGAATTTGCATGTGTGTGTGTGTGTGTGTGTGTGTGTGGCTGCCACGTCCTTATCTTCTTCTACCAGGCCACTCTGCCATCATGTGCTCCAAAGAGCCTCTAGTTGTCATTCATGTCGACACACAGCCTCAAAAAATGTCAGCATAAGGGGAGGGTGAGAGACAAAGAGAGAAATACAGAGACAGTGGCAAGTGGTGTGGGTTTGAAGCCCTGGGTGCCTTCCGTAGGTTTACACTATCTTTTCTGTTCCTTTTTAGCCTTTCTGTAGCACTTTCCCCAAACACACTGACAATACTTCAGGGAAATCTGCTTAAGTTCTAATACACATGCAATGCTTTCTAAATAAAGTGTTGTGATTGCCACACCTAAAAAGGTGTTTTGTAATGTGTTTTTTATTTGAAACATGTCTCTAAAATAGTTTGTACATGTTACAAAAAAGTTACATTCCCTGACTGCAAAAGCACATGTTTTAGATCATGTTCATGTCGCAACCGGGACTGGCTTACGGATAGGGAGACATGGCCTATAGCTCGCAATGGTTTGACATCTACATACACCTCATCAACACTGTCACTGTCCATGAAAGCTGCTCCTGTCTTATTTATATAATGTAGATGTGCATTTACATGGAATATTCAATGTTAAAACCAATGCCGTATTAAACAATGCATTTTGTTTTTCATTAAACACCATGGCAAGGGCTTTGAATATTGTACAGATAAACAGTCTGTTGGGTATATAATAATACAACATTTCAACATGGGGACTGGAAGTTTGCTGTGGCCTGTGGTTTGTCTTGTTATAATGTTGGACTTTCCCTCCTAATGGTGGCCCCTCCTGTTGTACATTAAAGGGTTATTTGCAGGGGAAATGTGAAATATTTGACATACTGCTGTGCATTAATTTGTCGAAATAAAAGTTTGCAAAAGACTCTGTTTTCTACATATGCAAAGTGATTGATCAGGTGGTGTTTTGTCCTTTTTAGGGTAAAATAAAAAACATGCAGAATTTACTATTTTTTATATTAAAAACTTTGTTTTCTGAGTTTGAATAAACTTTTAATTGAGTGAGGCATCCTGACATTAATCTGGGTATTACTGCAGTTTGATCTTTATCTTGGTAGATCATAATCCCCTAACATTTTGTGTTCTTCAAAGCCCTTAATGAGATGGGCGCTATTAGGAGCTATTTAAAAGGTGCTAAAACACATTTACTTTCATAAGCCTGTTCTTTTTTCATGTTCGCTCTCACTTAAAGTACATACTGATGTTGTGCATTGATAAGGACTAGTTGGAAGAACAATAATAAGCCTTTTGGTCTCTTTTTAACAGACCAAAACTTTCTTTAGTTTTAGGATGTTGTGTCCACCACAACATCCCATTAAGATGCGTATTAGTACTCGGTAACACTGTGTGCTGCCGAAACAATCACAGGAACAATCACGTCATAAAAGTCATTTAAGAATTGCAATAATTTATCAGAGCAAGCAAAAAACAGAGTAAATCTAAGTCTAACATTTACTGTCTTCACAGGCCTTCAACTGATCAATAATTAACTAACTTAATTAAATCACACTGCTTCACAAAGCAATTGTGAAGCAGTTGTTGAGACCGTGCATTTTCTGTGTACATTGGTGTCTGAATAAAAGTTCAATAGATATTTTGACAACCACAAATACAAATCCTGTTGACAGCGCTAAATAAAGAGCACCTAAAGTGAGAGAAACTTACTCGAACAAGATGATTCATCAGAATCTTAGTCTAATACCAACTTCCATTGGTAAAAAGTGCAGCCTTAGTGGAAGTGCTCAAATTTGCCGCTCTCCGCTGATAGATCTGGACATATTACAGCCTACGAACTACATCCGGTCCTTAGTGCGTCTTAGTCCGTCCTGTATTTGACCAATCATGAATTACAACATAGATTCTAAAAATGCGCATGTTGTGCATGTAATACAACTGTGCCGCTTTTTTGTATTGGCTTATGGGTGTAATTCAAGCTTTGTGGGAAGGTGAAAAGCGACAAGTGATGCTAACGAGGTGGCCCTCAAGATTTCAGCTCACTCTAAGAAAACAAAAGTTTATAACGAATTACGTGTTCTTAGCAAGACATGGACTGTCGAGTACAGAAATGAAGGTAAAGCTGTGTGCTTGACACGTTGCAGTGTTAAAAAAATCACGGTTTGAATCACCAGTACATGACCAAACATGAAATGAATGAAAAATGAAATGAAAATTATTTTATCCCTTTTCAGGGAAATTCAAAACATGAGGATAAATACAAAACTCTGTCTGAAAAAGAGCGTGCAAGGGTGCCTGATGTTTTACTAACAAAACTGTAAACCCAATAAGGACTGTTTACCAAATGTCACGCCACCAGAGATCCAGCCAATAGAACCAACTATCTCACTTCTACAAAACCAGCAGAAAAAGTAAAGCATTTTTCTGATGGAGTTCTTGTTAAGGAGCACTACTCTGTGGCACTGAAATGCCCAAAGAAAAAGAGTACGTTTCAGAATGACTCACTCTCCACATGGACTGACGTAGCGGGTTTAAAACATCGCTGGATACTTGGAGCTTTACCTGAGGAACAGAACTGCATATAGTAATAATGAGAATAATTTCAGGTCATGGAGGAGATGGCAGCCATGCAGATAATAAAAGGGACAACCACCGATTTAGACTTGTTCACAGATGTAAATGCATGTTTAGACATGTTAGGATTGAAATGGAATAAGCTGGCAAGCTTATCTCAAGCCAAGTCAAGGACATCCTACTTGGCCAGAAGTAAAGGAGCCAATCACCTCCACAAGTATTCAGCTATGTTAAAAGCACTGCATGGTGCTTCTAACATGCATGGTGAGATTTCAAAGTGATTTCAAAGTTCTTGGAGGATTAAACCTCAGGAGTTGGGTCTCACGAAGCTGCTCAAACAAACAAAAAAAAAAAAAACCAAATACTTAACAAAAATAAACTGGGATGGCCTAATCCGTGAGATATTGCAATACCAAAACAAAATAGGCCTTCTAAAACATTACAAAATGGAGCGCAGCTCCAATAAACTAAAACTATCAATAGCAAAACAACAAGAAAACTAAATACAAAACATAACTCTTAAGCCCTAGTAAATGTACAAACAAAAATAAATATCTACAAATATTAAATATCAAAATACTATGTACAATTACAATCTAATCCTAACCTATCCCAACTCAAACTATCATTTAACAAATAATGAACAAAAAAAACCAAGTAGTTTTAACACTACTGGAAACAAATATATAGATATATACAAGAACTCTAAATATTAAATTAAGTGCAAAACCAGAACCCAAATACTAAACTAAACTCTTCAAAGTTATCTAATACACAAAGTGTACAATGAATACCACAAGCCAATAAGACAAAGTTTCAAAGTCCGCAAATCCACAAGAGAAAAAGTCTGTTGCCATACAGTTTAACAAAATGAATGGTGATGAAATACATATTATGAAGGTTATTAACCCTCATAATATTATGTTAACATACATAATTTTTTTTCCCTAACAAACTGAAAATGACTAAAGTTGTGTTGCTGTACAAACTGGGGATAAAAATCACTTCACAAATGAGACTTTTCTCTATTAGTATTATCTGCAGATGATACAAACAGTATAAAATTTAAATAAAACTAAATTCATGCTATTCAGTAATGGCAATAATAACACACAGATGCAAGTTGATGGGTGAACATAGAAAGAGTAAAACAATTGATAAATTAAGTTGCATATAAAACTTATGTAAAGTGAACAGTTAAAAGGTATATCTGCACTAAGCAGATATACGAAGTACAGTCCAGAAATCACTGATTTGACCATATCTACATTATTGTGGGAAATCTGAGGAAAGTGCGATGCATGGAGATCCATTACGACTAAATATTACATCAGAGTTGTGTATTTCATCACAGTTCAGTGGCAGTTAGAGTCTGTCGATCTCCAAACATGAGAGCAACACATCCGCTTACAACAAGAATGCTGCAAGAGGCATATTTTTCCTCATTGTGCTTGGAAATGGTGGCTTGTATAGTGGCTTTTTTCATTTACAAGATTAATTGCCAAATGCCTTCAATTTGTTTTATAAATAACTTAACATTAGAAATAGATGCACAAACAGATGCCTTCAAGTAGTCACATGGAGCAGGAAGATGATGTATTAAGATGTATTGACAATTTTATAAAATCACATTCGAGCCATCTAAATCAAACTCAAATCAAATTGTGAATGTGTGTAAAGATTTCAACCACTATACTATACAGAGATAAAGCTGTTTTTAATTACAATTTCCACAGTTACACACCTGCTACTGATGTTTTCTATAACACACCAACAAATGTTGGTCTGAGTGGCTAAATAAAGATGCATGTTTGGGAATTATAATGTCATAAAGGAGTAATCTTATGCAAATATGCTGTATTTGACATTCGAAGTGTTTGTGTTCCAAGATAAAGTGTTGCTTGAACAAATGTCTTGATCTTTCCTATGAGCCAGTCTCCTTGCACCCAGTGTTCTTTCATCTAATTCCAGACTCCTCATCTTGTTTTTGTTCAGATTGCTCTCATGTTTAAGACAATCTTGTCAAAATTGTCTTGAGGTTCAATTAACTTGTCAACATGGTTCCTTTAAACTAGCAAATCCCCATATAATTAGATGTGTAATCTGATAAAAAGTGATTAAACTTCATTAATCTCAGGGGGAAATTATAAAAAAGCAATACATTTGAAACTGATACTAAATGCCTATTTTTCTGCCGTTCATGTTCCAGCTTCAGAATGAAATTTAAAAATCAATCTGCACGTGTAACTGTTGAAAACCTACTGAAAACCAAAAACATTACAAGGATTCAAGTAATGAAACCCTTTCCTGAATTCTCTGTTAAAGAACACTTTGCAGCTTGTAAAGCAAAGAGTCATCTCAGGAATGATGTAATACCGTTTTCATAACTAAAAGTGCCCTATTTCTCCCACAATTCTCTGTTTAGATGGAGAAAGTTGTTGGGCAGCCATTTTAATGGGTATCCAGATATGGCCAGATGGGTTTAAGTCAGGGGGGGCTCTGGCCCACATCTCTGTGTCAGCTAAAGTCTGAAGCCACTGTTGGTCTGGCTGATGTTTCAGTCTGAAGCTTAGGGTTATTTCTGGATGGCTCACATCTTGCAGCTCACCAAGATACACATGATCAAGACACAATTTCAAAGGACAGTTGAATTACACACTAAATCCATCATTAATTATAAATATTATCATTTCTCGTACAATAAGCTTTCATGACACACAAACCCAGAGAAACTGTTTCAGTGAGTTTCCTCATTTCCAGTATTTTTGCTGTAGTTTTAATTGGAATAATATTTGCAACTGTATATCATTAGTAATATATTGTGCATGTTTTCCTGACCTTGGCAGTTAATGTGTCATTGTGTTCAGTCGCTTTTGCTTTGTTCTTCCACTGTCAGCTCATAAACACTGCATAATAATGGAATGGAAGCAACAGTGCTATTAATTGGATCGAATTGGATTATAATCAGATTTACCACTATTGGATCTGAATTGAACTCTCGCTGTTAAGTATCTCCTAGTGACATCTAATGTAAATTAGAACAATATAAATACAATTTATTAAGCCTAATTAAAATTGGATGGATGTGATTGTCGTGTGTCTCCGCCCTCCCTCCGGCAGCTGCACCTAATTGAGGAGCACACCTGGTTCTTGTCATCATCAGTATAAAAACAGGATCACTCTACCTTGGCAGTCACCGGATCGTCGTCTACTCTCTCCCTCGTAGTGACTATACTTCTGATTTGTGAATAAATCAAATTGTTCTTTCTTGGATTTTGGCAGCTTGAGTCCTCCTTTGTTGAAAACCATGACAGAACGATCCGGTCAACAAATGGACTCAGCTGAATCTTCCCGTGACTCTTCAGACCTCTCTACCTCATTACTGGAAGCCATCCGTTTGCAAGGAATGCGACTTGGACAGCATGAACAACTTCTACAGGATTTCGCTCAGGGTAGAGTTGAAATATCCTCTCAGGTATCATGCATGGCTGCTCAGGTGTCTCTGCTCCTTAATCAAATTCCCTCTGTCGCATCAGGTGTCACTTCACTCCCTTCAACTGGAGCAGCAGGATCACAGCCCTCCGGGGCCTCAGACATATCTGTGAAAGATTCGTATGCACCAGATCCTGAGCCGTTTACAGGACAACTTGGCCAGTGTCGT